>SNQJ01S0015445.1:112661-156627 GCA_010110895.2 Picea sitchensis | reverse complement strand
GACGAAATTTCAGTGATAACACCCTTGACCACGTTTTGAGGGTTCTTGGTCATGTTTGACCATTTTGGACTTCAACAGACTATCGAAGACGAAGCACAAGACAAAACAGAGATCGTGGGATCTCGTCCCCTTTTGGGGTCCTTTTTGGGATTTGGGAATATGTAACGGGTATGGGAATGTCGGCCCATGGGTTTACCCATGCTTAAGCCTATTTTGTAATATATAAATAGATGTCTAGGTGAAGTAAAGAAAGAAGAAGAAGAAGAGGAATTTATGTGATGTTGTGCTAAGTGCAGGTGTGGTTTGTAAACTATTTGTGCATACTGTGAGACTTGCAGATCTAAGTGCAAGTAGTTGTAACAGATTGTGGAAGGCTTTGTTCTGTAATGCAAGGAAGAAGGATCTAGCAAGATGCGCAGATATTTTGTCCTATGTAGAGTAGGGTTTTGAGGCTCTGTGCATGTAACCTATTGAAGAAGCTAATAAAGAAGAAGAGTTGGTGGACGTAGCCCAGTGTGGGGGTGAAACACATATATGTTGTGTTGTTCTTCTTTGTGCGATGTGTTGGTGTATTTATGTGTTATTTGCTAAGTGCTTGATATAGATAGATAGATAGATCTGTTTATGCTTTATTCTTATGATGAATATGAATGCTAGATATGACATAGGTGAATGTGCTTAGTGCTTGAATATGCTAGATCTTATCCATTTATTTATGCTAAGTGCTTAAATACATTAGATCAGGGTGAATGCTGCGATGCTCTATTTTCTATGTGGAGTAGATATCGGTTAAATAATGATGAACTAATGGTTCTAAGTGCTCTATAAAGTATTATAATCACATATTTGTGTCCTAGCTAAGGTTGCAGACACCTGAGTCCTGCAACCACCCCTGCATCTACCTTGGGTGAGACTTCATCTACTTCACATGTATTGCTGAAAGGGCCAGTAGTTAGGGTTTTGTTGGTGCATTTTTGTAGCGTTGAACCCTGGTTTTTCCCCTGTGCCAACAAATGGTTCCATTGCCAGGACCTGAAACTGTGATTGCTGGGAACTGAGGAAGAAGAAGCTTTGTGCAAAGATCGAACCTGAAATTGTGAAATCTTTGGGCATATATTTGTTGCTCTAGTGCATAGTACTCTACTTAGTTTGACAATCTCTGTGCTAAGGAAAAGAAGTCTGATCTAAAGAAAAGAGGTAAGATCCGAAACATTTGTGCTCTGAGAAAATAAAAAGTGAGATTTTTTTATTAAAAGAGGTAATATCTGAAAGCTTTGTTCTCTGATAAAGGTAGGAATACTGAAAATTTCTAGATCTGAAAGATTTGTGCTCTGTAGAAGTAAGATAAGTGTAAATTTATGTTTCAACGGAATGGATCTAGGTATGTTTGATAGATTCTATCCTAGCTTCAAAACTAGGTTATTAATAGATGAAGGAAAATTTGATATGGGTAGATCTGATCAGAATAGTGAAAAATATGTTATACCTATGCATAGAAAGAATGTTTGGCCTAATAAGTGTATGCAGGATCCTAGAAAGAAATGTTTGCAGGTTAGCTACCATGATCCTAGCACGTAGTATAGGAAAGGTTTGGGATCATTTGAAAGAAAGAGAATATTAACCCTCTGTTACAGTTGAAGAAAACTGGGACATCTCACTAAGGAATGCCCTGGGAGAAGACCTAGTTGTCGTTGTTGTAAAGCTACGGACCATGAATTATTGGATTACCCTAGAATGATTGCTAAGTTTGAAAGAATGAATATGAACCAAGAAAACCCTAAAGTAGATCCATAATCTAAGATTATGACAGAATCCCAGAAAGAATCAGAGAAAGTATTGCTATAGATGAAAGAAACCCTGAATGACCAGCGACATGTTAGATCAGAGATCTTCAAAGAAAAAGAATGCCTTGAAGAAAGAATATGAGACTTCAACATTGACTATGTTCTAGATGAAGAAACACAGGTGAATATCATGACAGAGAGAACTTGGGAAGCTATAGGGAGGCTTGCTATGATTCCTTCATTAGAAGGAATAGGACTATTCAAAGGAAAGTTGATAAACCTATGTGGAAAACTCACCCGGATACCTATGAATGCCAATGGAACTTCGAAGGAGGAAGATTTTGAGATTATTATATTTATTGAGAACAGTGCCCCATTTACCATGCTACTAGGAAAACCTTGGATTGAAAGAGATCACTCCAGAAGGAAATAAGAAGAAGAAGTTTTAGAGCCGAAGAAGCAAGAGTTAAAAGAAATCGTGACTAGAAGGATCACACACTTGATTGAATAGAAGAATAGATCGAAGTTATTTAACACCAGAGACCCGAATTTCGAAGTTGCAAGAACACTAGAAGACCCACAGAAGATTGAAGTACCTATTCTAGATAAATAAGAAGGATCACCCTTGAATCTTAGGAAAGAATCTCAACAATGCTAACTAACTATGCCAAAAGAAGACAATAATCAGAATGAAAAAAGGAATACTGAGATGAAGCTCACTGGGAAGAAGGATAGAAAGCTAAGTAAGAAGATAGCTAAGATTGACAAGTTGCAAAAGGTTCTAGAGGGAACCTTGTAGAAGGAAAATTTGCAAAATTGGAGCTTCATCTGGATATCAGAACAACCACACATGACACTTCGCCATGGCGAAGCAATATAGTCGTTGGGGACATTATAACTGTTAGACGAACGCTCCGAATGGGTAGAAAGGAATTTATGGTCAGACAACTCACCATCAGACCGTTGGAACCGCGTCGTAACGGACAGAATAGAGTTAATGAAGGATTCTAACCCGTTGCAAGAGATCAGTTGCCGAGTTACCTATTTAGTCCATCACGCCATGCACCGAGAACACTTTTTCCAACAGAGAGTTTGAGCCCGCAGACTAAGTTGATTTTTCACAGTGATCATCACACTCTTGTTCTCTATCTCATTACTGTGTCTAAGTTACCCTCCAAACCTGAGATTTTTAACCCCGAGCATGTATGTTGGATGAGTTGATCGTTGCAAAGAAAGTTGTTGAATAAGTTCTAATCGAAATCATGATAGAAAGATTCATGTCGATGTCTACAAGTGTACAAGCATCATCAACGAGAGGACTACCATCCTCTCTGTCAACTTCTTGTGGAGCTGGACTATACCGACCATCAGATGAAAAGAGAACCAAGCACAGGGATGATCTAGCAAATGCCAAATTGATCCTGACCATATTACCCGCATATATTCCACCTCTGAGCAGCGCAATAAATCGACATAGCGTGCCTAGATATTTTGAATACACCTTGGTTACGATGTACCTCCAGAAGGGGATATGTGCAGTTTGAGAAGACCTAGATAAGATTGTAGCATTGAAGTTTAGAGACTTCAACCTCGGAGATCACAAAGTCTATAACATGATCACCCCACATAAGTACCTGACCAGAACTAACGGGAAGAATTTGAAGATAATCCCCCAATCATGGACTATGAACCTCACACACTCCACCCTGCTGAACGTCATGAAGATTCCCCACTTTGGTAGACACGAGGAAGTTAATGCCCGTGTCAAGATGTTGCTTTCTTGTTACCATGGTGGCTATTTGTGCCTAAACCATTATATAACAGTTGATCTAACATTGATCAATCGGATCACAGGGTTGAGTATGCAAGGACTTGATCCACAAGAGTTTTACCCCGCAAAAGCCATGGATCATGCTCTAGCATAGAATATCAACGACACTTATGGCGATGTCAAGAAGGGAACATGAGGCTACAAGGTAGATTATATATAGAGTGGCATAGTGTGCCTCCCCTGTTAGTTGATTGCAGAGAAGTTGGTAAGAAAGCACCGGCCTACCTGAGTCATCGGTTTTGTAGTCGACCTCACAGGGAAGTGTGCGGAAGGACTTCAGATGAACTGGGTGAAGTGACTGGTGAACCAGTTGGAACTCGACTCTAGAGAAGCACATGATCAAGGATATGAATTTCATTTCAGCTGGCTCTTGATCCTTATAGCTTTTGTTTCTTGGGAGATGTCGGAAGGTGCGACCTTCCTGGACATTGAACCATTTGAACCGTTGGTCGCGAAGTTCGCTACCCCTTGGTATTCAAGCAATATGAATAAACAGTGGTAGTCAAATGTTGTTTTTCATACCTACTACAATTAGCTGAAGATAGCCATAGAGTACGAGCCTCGCATGACTCCAAACACTCTACACCGGTTCAGGCATTTGATTAAGTTCAGCGAAGATCGACATTTTATTTACATCACAGCGCGCGTCGACGAACAAAAGAAAAATATTCAATCCTATTATAAGCTGACAAAGGAGGACTTAGAGGAGATCACTAAGGAATGGTCGACCGACCTCCTTATTCGAGAAGACCCTTCGGAAATATCTGACATCGACAACCCAAAAACAGCGTGGGATACACCCGAACCTAGCAGAACAAAGAAGACCGAAGAGGTCCAAGGATTAGATAGTGCATCCGTGAATACTTCTTCCATATCACCAGAGCAAGGAGGTGATGGTGAAGATTTAGATGACAAAGAATTCGAACAGAATCAAGGAGACGATGTTGACCCCCTGAAGCAGTGGAAAGGTTCACCTTTGAAACCTTCCTCCCGAAAGAAATTGAAGGCCACCATGACCAAGATGCAGATTGTCCTCACCTCCGATGACTTCGACTTCCTAATAGTATCCCTACAAGATGGTTTGCTGGAAATAGCAGAGAAACAAGAAGAAAAGAAAGAGGAGATGTATGATTGAATTGGGACTGAACTCTAAGGGGTACAACAGACCCTACAGTCCAGCCGCGTAGTCTGCACTGTGTCGAGAGAACCAAAATTGGGAGATGAGCCAACCCAACTCCACTGCCTAGCCAATACATTCGAAGCTCGCCTTCGACGAGCATAGGAAGAAACAAAGCAATCCATCGAGGCTTTGACACAAGTACAAGGAGTACTCATAGATAAACGCAGTGTTGCAGAACATGAAAAACTTGCTCTTTAAGCGAAGATTGATGAAGAAAAAGAACAGCTACAACAAGAAAAGGAACAGTTGCTCGCAAAGCAACTCGAAGTAAAAGAAGTGGTAAACAGATCACTTCACTCTATGAAAGTCTTAGAAATCAAGGCAAAAGACTGAGTTACACAGCAGGTGAACCAACTCGCAAAAGCCATCCAGTAGCTACAACAATGCATAGCAGATTTGGAGCTACGCACTGTACCCGAGACCCCACAAGATGTAAGAGACCAAAGAGAAGAAACCACCTGGAGCACAGTTGAAAGGATAAAGGCTCTTACCCTGGAATGTAAGCAACTCACTAATCGTAGTGCCCAGACCTATGAACAACTCAAGGAGAATCCGAAACTGAAGCCACTGGAGTTGCAGCTCCAAGAGGAGAAGTATCAAGTCGAAACGATATAGGCGCAATTGAAGCCCCTGTCAGCTRTGGAAAGAATGAAGCGATCCCAAGAGAAGCATACCACCCAGGAGTAGATCCACACTATCTAGAGTAGATTTATGGAGGTAACTCAGAAACTCCACCCTATACAATAAAAGGCTTACCAATTGTTTACAGAGGTAGAAGGCCAAGGAGAAGAGCTAGAGCAGGTTGTCACTACAGTTGAACAACGTCTAGAGGGACCTATTAATGATGCATTCATCCAAGAGTTCACTAAATAGGATTCCATAGCACAAAAACAAATCGAAGTACCTCAAGCCAATATTGAGGCACTCGAAGAAGAACTAGTCAAACCAGAGTGACTCGGGACAGGTCACAGGTGAGTGTTGGGGGCATGTTGGCCCTTGACCAAATTTTGAGGGTTCTTGGTCATGTTTGACCATTTTGTAATTTGAAAGACTGTCGAAGGTGAAGCGCAATACAAAGCAGAGATCATGGGATCTTAGCCCCTTTTTGGGTCCTTTTTGGTATTTGGGAATATCTAACGGTTATGGGAATGTCGACCCATGGGTTTACCCATGCTTAGGCCTATTTTGCAATATATAAATAGATGTCTAGGCGATGTAAAGAAAGAAGAAGAAGAAGAGGCATATATGTGATGTTGTGCTAAGTGCTAGTGTGGTTTGTAAATACTTTGTGCATACTATGAGAGACTTGCAGAGCTAAGTGAAAGTGGTTGTATTAGATTGTGGAAGGCTTTGTGCTATAACGCAAGGAAGTAGGATCTAGCAAGTTGTGAAGATCTTATATCCTATGCAGAGTAGGGTTTTGAGGCTCTGTGCATGTAACCTATTGAAGAGGCTAATAAATAAGAAGAGTTGGTGGATGTAGCCCCAGGGTGGGGGTGAACCACGTATATGTTGTGTTGTTCTACTTTGTGTGATGTGTTGGTGTATTTATGTGTTATTTGCTAAGTGCTTGATATAGACAGATAGAAAAATGTCTTTATGCTTTGTGCTTATGATGAATCTGAATCCTAGATCAGACATAATTGAATGTGCTTAGTTCTTGAATCTGCTAGATCTAATCCATTTATTTATGATAATTTCTTAAATACATTAGATCAGGGTGAATGTTGTGATGCTCTATTTTCTCTACAGAGTAGATATCGTTTAAATAATGATGAACTAACGGTGCTAAGTTCTCTATCAAGTATTATAATCACAGATCTTTGTCCCAGCTAAGGTTGCAAACACCTGATTCCTGCAACCACCCCTGCCTCTACCTCGAGTGAGACTTCATCTGCTTCGTAGGTGTTTCCAAAAGGGCCGGTATTTAGGGTTTTTTTGATGCGTTGTTGTAGCGTTGAACCCCAGGTATACCCATGTGCCAACACTCCTCATGATGGAAGAAGAGAGGGAGAAAGAAAAATCGATGTTCATATCTCATCAACAGGTATTTCAAAGGTGGCTTGATAAGCATAAGGCCAAAGAGAAGAATTTTGAGGTAGGAGATTTAGTCCTAAAATGGGACAGAGAAAATGAGCCAAAGGGAAAACATTCAAAGTTTCATAATCTATGGCTCAGACCTTTTCAGGTAACCGAGAAAATTTTGATAGGCACATATTAGTTGCAGAATCTGAGGGGGGAACTAGATGCCGTCCTGGTGAATGGCCAAGCACTAAAACAATATTTTCTTTAAAAATATATATGTGTGTGGGTGTGTTTTCACGAAGTTTTATTTTTATGTAGGATGATTGCAGAGTGCATTTTTGTTTTTGTTTCTTGATATAGTACTTCTGCACTTTTGAAGATTGTGTTTACCAAGACATTGGTTGACCTCAATTCATGTGATATAACAAACTTTGTTCCTGACTCATCGCGTACATACAACACAAGAAGCGCTCGGAGACCCGTGGTTGTTTTAAAAGGTTTTCTATCTAACCTGTGCAGATGAAAAACCTTGGAAAAGTGATGAAGTGTCTTCCTGGTGGTCTAGTAAAACCTTAAGGGAAATTTGGTAATATGGAAAGGAATACATGTACCTCAAGACAGAGCTAGCAAAAAATTCACCTTAACCATCTCATTTTGCAAATAAAGGACGTCCTCCTCTCCCACTCACTCAGGGCATTCTGCCAAAATAAAATCAATTATACCAAATGAGTGCATAGTAGGAGAGGGTATGTAGATAACTTCGTCGGGGCTATGGACGTTCAATTCCAGTAGAGCAAGGTCTGTGACATCGGGGTGACTCTATCGGGGCTATGGATGCTAACTGGTAGAAGAGAAACACTATAGAAAGTGAATGATGATAACTAAAATGCCTGGTTCTAGTGAATGCTTTACTTGACTCTTGTCAAAGAGGGTGTGACTCAAGGTTACAGGAAACGAAGGAGGAATAAAGGTTGAAACCCCACAGAGAGACCTGGATGCACCAACCAGTGAATTTCAAATACAATGATAAAAGAGGCTCTGATAAAACCAATTGAGTTCTTAACTAGATTTTTCATCAGCTGAGCCCAAGGTAGGAACAAGGATTCTTCTTTCACCCAGTAAGTCGTCATTTGTTGAGCACTCAACAAACCTTAAAAAACCTTTATCAAGACAACAATTGGAATACATCCCTAGGTCGGAACCTGTCATGAAGACAACAACGAAGAAGATTTTCATCTAGCCTCCAACCTTTGGCGATACAGAGGCCAGAACTGGGTCCAATATTGAGCTCCCATAGTGGGGGGATCTCTTTAACAGGATCATTCGATAAGAATACCTAGAATATGTCCTACACAGTGATCCAGATGTAAGGGCGCTAGATGACCAAGTGTTCCTGAACATCTAATGGTCGTATCTACACATGGTGGCAAGAAGAACCCCCATTTTCCCTTGCATAGAGGTCCTGAAATGGATCATCGACCACATAGACACACTGAAATATTTAATCAACAATGAAAATGGCGAGTGTGTCAGAGTTTTCCTCCCGGTATAAGTTCAAAAATATTACAAACTCAGACACCCAGAGGAGCGACTAAACACAAACTTTGTGGTGAAGTTATAGGAACACCATGACACCATCCAGGTGATGGCTTCATGGTGGAGGGAGGACAAGAAGTTTACCAATCAGAGCACTGGTTGGTATGGGACAGTTAACTTGAGGGATCTATACATCTATTTGATGGCTCTCATCTGCCAGTTATACAGAGAGAAATATTTCTCCAAGTATTTGGAGGAATGGATGCCTTTGGCATACACAATTGTGATTGTTAGGTGCAGCTTCAACTAGGGAGAAATAATCTTCAAGAAACTTATCATCTGTGTGAAGTAGGCTCAGACGTTGAAGGAAGGTGAAGCACCAACGTTTTACAAGGATTCATACCTTCTCGTTGTCATGTGTGCTAGGAACGTCTTCGTCGGCATGAATCTGGCATGTTCCAGAGCTCCCATTACATGTCTACTTCAACATGCTATGGGAAAAAAGGTATAATAAATATTACTCCCTCATCTGCGATGAATTGATCGCCCGAATTTATTTTATTATTTTTCAGAAGGAATGTCCAAAGCTATCAGCGGTAGCCAAGAAAAAGATCTCCAAGATATTCCATTGGTATTTGGATGAGTGCACCACCTACATCAGGGTGTTCAAGGCCACCGAAGAACCACATATCCTACCATCTCATGTCCCAGAACGACTCGTCGTAGGAGAAATATGTTATCAGACCATCTTGCAAGGATACAATGCCAGCCTGGTCAAAGACAAGAAACGAGCTTTCATACCCTATGGTTTCAATGTAGGTTTCTATTTGGAAAAGGATATCGCTCAAGCCAAACAAGAAGGGTTGAACCAAATCTAATTCAGATTCCCGATGGGACGATTCCACAAGCATGATACAAAGGGCCTGGTCCTGCAAAATGCTTCATATGTGTCGTCATGATGGTCATATTCTCACAAAAAGTTTGAAGATGAAGTCTTCACCAAGAATGCCCAGGAGTGGGACGAGGTGGTGCAAAGGATGGTCGACCATAAAATGACCAGGTTCAAGGCCATGAGAATGGATGAATAGGTGGAAACAATAGAGTAGTCGGCTCAAGAGGCCCTTAGATCTAGGAAGAAATTAGAGTGACAGAGGCAATAGATGTGCAGAATAGGGGGTTTTCTATGAAATTGAAGGCACATGCAAGGGGATTTCTCCTAATGGAATAGGGACAAAGAGTAATTGATCACCTGCAAAACAACTCGGACCTCGTAGAAATGGCAAGGGTCCCTTCTGACAACCCAATCGAAATCCGAGTAGGTCCAAGTGACCCAAAGCCAATACAAATTGAAGAGATCATTGGGTTAGATAACCCTAAAGTTTCAATGCAACATGTTAGATCACTAGGGGACGTTTCATCTTAGCCAGAGATAGAGAGGAAATCAGGGAGAGAAAGTGCACCAAACCCATTACATGACTTAATAACGATCTATGATGAGGAGGAGAGCTCGAAGGTTTCCCTAGTGACTCTGGTATAGATCACAGAGGAAAAGGAACCCGAGAAAGCATCTTCCCCAGCTCCTGATGCCCAAATTCAAAGCCTTCCATAGAGTGACCAGGAGGTCAAAAGTTTCTTAGAAACTGAGCTACTCTATGCATCGGAGACCCAAGTGGATAGCTAGAAGGATGATCTAAGGTCGGGTGAACAAGAAGAAAAAATTCCACACCAGGAAACCAACATCTCAATAGTCGATTATCAAGTAAGTATCGAGCCTTCCCCTAACGCATCACTTTCGACCGGTAATTTACCTCTCGATGAGCAACAACCAGAGGCCAAACTTTAGGAACAAACAAGAGAGGTTCAAGAACCGAGTCTTAAGAATATATACACCGTCGGGAGCCTGGGAAACATGCTTACGTGGGGAGAGCAACAAATCCCTGAACCCATGGCTGAGGACTCTGATATACATGACATCTCCTATGAACAAAAGAGGAAATCCATCATGAAGAGAACCACCATCGCTCAATCCTCATCATGACAGAGGATAAATTGATTATCACGGAGCATGCCAAGACATCTGAGCTTATCGGTGGAGGGATGGAAATCACAGATGTTACCCTGGATAGAGAGAGGAAGGAAGAAGAGGATATTGCCACTGCGCTGAAGGAGTTGGAGCATCTACGCCATTTGGTGAAACATTATTAGGACTCCAAGCAGTACAGGGTGTTCTTGAGAAGTGAATTCCAGGATGCCTACAGTAAATTTACGAATGAGCGACACCTTTTCACTGTAGGGATTGTTGATTTCCAAGAAGACACCCTCATGTCTCTGGCGACGTTCAAGGATATGGAAATATGGTATGTGAAAGAAAACCAAGTAGTTGAAAGGATTGATTACATCATTGTGGTTCAACAGGGTCGAGACGCCTAAGAGCATGACATTCAAGTACTTAGGGATAGCAACATTGACTGCATAAATAATTTGGTCGAATACTGGGTGCAAAATGGCCCAAAAACCTCAGCATGAAATCCAAGAGAAATGAGCCAAGTGCGAAAATAGATGGACCAAGATCAACCGGGGGATGAGAGACACCGACCTTCCATAATTCGGCACACCCGATGACTTTGTTGACTTGCATGACATAGTCAAACTACATGCCGAGCAAGACTCATCGTGGGCTTTGAAGATAGAAAAGGTGGCGAACATGGCGCCAGGTCAAGTACAACAGTTCATGGAGCACCCAATCAAGGCTCAGACAGTGTTACAACAATTAAGTGCTATATTAGTCAAGTATCGGGCAGAGGCAGTGGAGATAAAGGAGATCCTTTTGGCTCCAATGTACCAACATAGATTCTCATATGCCAACACATGCGAGGAGCTCTTCGTCAAATGGTCAGAGTACGAGAAGATTCATCCACTCAAGTGAAACCATTTGATGACTCTTATAAGACTGGGAGATGAAAGCACCATGTGGCGATGTTTTGTTTTACTTATCTTTCACTTTTGATTGTTATTTTTAGTTAATAATATGTTATAAATAAGAGGATCGACCTATTAGAGAGAGGTCGATGGTTTTTTCAAAGACCCTCATTTTTGGATTTGTAAATAACTATTTTGGAACTACCTTAATTGAGAAATCTTGTTCAGGACCAGAGACAAGTTTATATTCATTTTTCCAATAAACGCATGTGTGATTGGATCTGAAGAAGAATTATTTCTTAATTTTACCTCATGAATGGATGCTCTAACGACTAAGAGCCTTTCAATCTGTTGATAAGTTATCTAATTCAATATTTTTTTAGTTCATGTCTTTAATGATGAAAATTAAATGGTCGTGTTAATGTGTGATCAATGAGTAGATCTAAGGAAACTATTTTTCTGGCCATCGTTTATTACATGTATGTTTTGTTCTGATAATTGTATCTCAGTCAATGGTTGGAACATCAACAAGTTAACGTATTAGTACTAGGATTTTCATAGGTGTAAGAATAATTGTCTACATGCTTGAGCATGAGGGTTATCCCAAGCTCAACCTTCTTCAGTAGTTAAGCATTTCCCCTTTGTTACCTAGCTGGTTTATACTATCATTTATCTTGTATCGGTCCCACCTATAAGAGAAAATAAAAAAAGAGAATGTTCAAACTGAAGGAGGATCTTTCACAAGAAGACATCATTTCAATCACTACATAAAGCCCATCGAATAATTGGTTGGATCTCAAGATCTGGAGAACCATTCCACCATTAAATGTTGCGGAGTCTAATTGGGCCTCGATGGTGGGTTTGGTTCCTACTGCTCAGTTAAAGGGATTTAGGACCCATCAACAGATTAAAAATAATTATTTAGGGGACAATTAATTTTTCTTCCTCTTTTTCTTTTAATTCTTAGTGGCAACCAAGCCCATATACTAGTTAGATCTTGCCATACCAAATGAGAGTGATTCTAATTGGGACTCACCATCGAGAATTTTCCCTTACCTGCTTGACAAGCCATTTGGACTTGTCAACAGTAGGGTGGAATTCGCCTAAGTACTAGCAACAAATGGAGTATTAGGTTGTAAAGTTGAATAATGATGGTGATTATTAGATTCAAATTGATTGATAGTGGCAATGCTTTCATTTTAAGGAAAATGCATCAGCCGAAACAGCGTAGACACTAAAACATTTGTAGAATATAAATAATCATTCCCAATGAGAATATTGAAGTCCAATGTTCCATTCACCAATATCATATAGACTAGGAAAATATTCCCACCTAATGTGATAGGAAACTAATGAAGAGGCCCCAAATATTCACTAGGTATTCAATCAAAATCCAATAGTTGACTAGTATTTGACACAAGCTTGGTAAAACCCAATTCTTGCCAAGGTAAGGAGGATAAAATGCTTGTAGAGACTCCTTCATCTACTATATATTAGTAAAAAAAATTGAACCAACTTCAACCCTTATTTGGAATGGTGAAAAATAAGGAAGGCGGGGCTCAACAATATTATTCCAATCAAAGGAAACCATCTTAGAACTCTGAGGGGGCATGTTTGAAGGGAGTGGAATTACCCCTTACTTAGAATGTTTTGAACTGGAATTACATAGGACATGGTTATTACACACATCACCCTCACAAAGAAGAGTGGGATCGACCAAAGATTTCATTGTCTAGACCACTTCATCAACCATTGGTTGAATAGGTTTCAAGAAAAAATGGTCACTAGCTGATACATCACCCTCCAAAATAAGAATGGTGTCATCCTACATCATCTCTACCACTTCATCAACCATTGGTTGAATGGGTTGATGAGAAATTGAAGGTGATTTAGGAGCATAATATCCTTAAGACTGAGAAAAGACTCTATGTACCTATGGAATAACAAGGAAAAAAAGAGTCAAATTATCTTCCTTGCAAAGTTTACAAGGGAACTTAGGCTTGCATGCTATTCTTCTATATTTCTCAACAACATAAATGCTCCCAACATAACTTGCACCGATTGGTGGCTTACCCCCAACATGACTTGCAGTGGCTAGTTACTTATCACTAATATGATTTGCAATGACTAGTTTCCCATCTCTAGTATGACTTCCAGTGATTGTATTCTCATATCCATTATGTATTACAGTGAATGGATTATTTATCCCAATTTGATTTGTAGTGTATGGGTTCTTTCCCCCATCATGACTCGTAGTGGTTGGTTTCCTATCTCCATTATAACTTATAGTTTCTGGATTCTTACCCCTAACATGAATCATAGTAGTTGGTGACCTTTTCCCTTGCCATTTCTTCTTCTTATTATTATTCCTCTTTCTATTCCTTTTAAACTTATGTTACTAGTATATATACTTTCAGTAGATGAGGAAAAAGGACGAGGAACACATTTCACTAAAGAAGAAGGTAAAGGGTCTGTATCAATTTGATTCCCTTGACATAAGGTAGTAATTCGAGAATCCTCAAGATCACTAAAAACATTTGGAGTGGACCAAAACCAAATTGGTATCCCAATAGTCAATCCAATAATATTCAAAGTGGCCATCAAGGGGACACCAACATTTCCAAAGAAAGGAAAAGAACAAAAATATTTTTTGGAGGGGATCCCTTGGTTGGTACCGTCAATTTTTTTATCCATAACAGTATTATGCATAAGTTCTTCCCTTGTGATATTTTCTAATGCAACTTGGCTCTCTTTGACTAGCTCTCAAGTATGAGATTCAATATTGTCAAGCCTTCACGTTTGAGGAGGCAGCTCCACACTTTTAGGAGAAAGACCTCTGGTCCTTCTAGACTGAAAGAGTAGTTGGTATGCCACTTTGAATTAGTGATTCAAAAGTAGAAATGCATTGAAAACCTAAGTCACACTAAATAAACACAGAACATTCAACTAAAATGTATTGGGAGTGATTAACAAACAAACTACTCTCCCAAAGCTCAACCCAAGTTGGTTAGGTCATGAGTCCAAGATAGTGAAGACTTGATAAAGAGGGATTTATGAAAACTTATGTGGGTTGATTAAGTCCTAAGACCATCTAATGAAGGTGTGAGAGATAGTTATGGTAACCTCCCACAAAAATAACCCAAGTGAAAGTACCCTTATGGAGACAGGCACCCACCAAGGGAGCTAAAATAGTGATTATTCATGTACCTTAGGTATTGTGAGCACTTCCCACTCACGACCACCTATGAGATATCCTAGGAATGGCCACTAGGGTTACCAATTCATAATTGGTGACCAAGCAAAATAGTATCAAACTCCAACTATTGGTATCAGATTAACCTATCTTCTCAATTATCTCGTTGTCTTTGCCTAAAATCCAATATATGGTGAATAACACCAAAAAACTATTTACAAAAAAGCAAAAATCATCACCATTGGAATAGTTGCTAGAGATATTTCCTCAAAATTCTTTGTACTCCATTCATCCAATAACTCAAAAATTTGATTAGGAGAAGAACCAACATTGATGTAAACTATAAGGGTAAACAATTCATAAGTCCACATGCTAGTCCTTTTGGATTTTCTACAAGACACATCATACCCTATTATGTATTATGCACCTACCTATTATTTGCCATCTTTCATGACCAATTGGAGAGTTCAACCTTCTTAAAAGTGATAAATTTGATGCAAATGTTCGATGATTTAATACCTGTGATACTCCATCCCTTGTGCCAATTCCATTTTCCTGTCCCCAACTATAGATTTACATCCTTTCTCCCATAAACACACATTTTCAAGTATGTCCTCACATCCCTAGTGTTGATTTTTTTATAACATGTCCACATGGATCTTCAAATTTTGGATAGTTGGTCTCCATTGTAATTTCAAGCACCTTATGGAAATGAAAGTTCCATCCCCAATCCTGCCCATATTAACTTACTTGATGTCTGATAAAGATTCCCATTGAAGTGGGTGGAATTTGTTTTTAAATAACATCTTTTGTCATCATAATACTGATGTCTCAAGATATTTATTCCTTGGTGTTGGGCTTATTTCATTTTTTTTAAATGATAGTTTCCATTGGAATTTCAACTTTTAACCTACATTCTTCAAGGTTACAGATGCTTTTGTTGCAATAGGAACATCAATTAAGCATCAATGTTTCAATTTTGTATCTAGATGTCAACATAATGTTGGATTGGCATTGGATTGGTATTGATATTTCAACAAAATTTGAGGTTTGAAATTCTTGACTTGATTCCGAAAAAATACTTCTAATGTTGGTTTGTTATCAATAATGTGTTGGTATTCCAATGTTTGTTGTCACGTGAGGAAAATGGAATACCTCTACATGTCACCTTTAAATTATAGATGGTCATCCAACCTTCATTGAAATTATTATGATCATAAGGGCCTATAAATTTATGAAATCATCCCATAGGTCATTCTTTACACATTGCAAGATCGATGATAGACCAACACTATAAAATTCCTTCTAGAATTATGATAGAATTGTTTCAATGAAAAAAGTGTATTTATTCCAACGATGTTGTGACAACACTAGTGTCAGTCCAATGTTAGAATGTTTACCCAAATATAGTAGTGTCAGAATGAATTTCATTGCTTGCTAGTCTAGTAATCTATTGCACCCTCTCGAATGATGTGTTTGATTACTTTGTGCATTTTTATACTTCTATCGAGTCCCTTCATAACCCCAACAATCAATACCCATCCCTCTCTCTCTCATTTCACATTCATAGCCTCCCAAGTAGTGAATTTCACCTCCCTATGCATAATTCAACCTTTGGAAGGGGTTAACAAAGGCCCAAGGGAGAATTACATTGCTTCCTACTCTAATTCACTTCCTCAACTACCCAACCAATGTGTTTTGGTCACCTATGTTCTTCTTAGTTTGTGGTAGGGTTTGGAAATGCCTCAACGAGAAAAATATATCACTATCCCCTCTATTCCACTAATGTAACTCCTCTAATACTTTGTTTTAGCTCTACATAATTTTTTTTGGATTATGGCAATGTCTAACAAGGCCCCGAAGAAAAAAATTAACTTCTTTCTACTCCAAGGGGTTGTCACACCCTCTTCGGTCATGCATTTCCCCCCATTATTTATTTTCAACCTTTGGCGGGTTCAACATAAACTTAAAGGGGAAAATGCATTGTTTTATTCTTTGTCTTATCGTTGCAACTACTTCAGCAATGTGTTTTTTGTTCCCATGAATTTTTATATTACAATGGAGTTGAATGGGTTTCTAAGACAAAAAAACATCATTGTAGCTATGTTACCCATGTGTTTTGGCCATCTATGCATTTTTCCACTCACTCTAGGTCTACCAATTTTTCTAACATAAAATCCATTGATGCTTTCCATGATTCGCTACTACATCCATTCACTAAGCGTGTTTTGTTATTGGGGGAAAAATGCAATATTAATTACGTCCATTTATTTCTACAACTACCATTTGAATGTGTCTATCCTTATAGGCTTCATCTCTTCTTCATGTAATGTGAAACATTCATCAAATGCCTCTTCGACACTTGGGAATCTTCAAAATGGTTAACTAGATTGTTTATCATCATGACACAATGCCTAAAACCCCATTTGTTTAAAATGCAATTTTTATGTTTTGTTGTATCAATTGAACCAATGTATGGGATCTGTGGATGTTGAATAATTACTTTCAATTCATAAATTGATTTCAAATGTTGGGATCCTCTCTATGTTGGCACACTTACTTATACTGAGAGGGTTGAATCGGTATAAGATTTTTTTTTTCTTACTGTATTTATCAATTTATTATTTTACCGTCCATAAGTAGTTAATGAGAAATATAAAAATACAATCCACAACACACAAAGATTTAATAGGGAAACCCAACTGGGAGAAAACCATAAAAAATTTGTTCAAATATTTCCACAGGAAACAACCTACTGCAAACACCAATTTGTTACAATGTTTTACGGGCACCAACCTAAAAGAGACACCAATCCCTTCTCCTGAGCACCAGCTCAACAACACCTATAGGAAACAACCTAGAGCTAAAATATTTGCATGCACCAACCTGTTGGATACACCAATCCCCTTAGTTGAGTGTCAACTCAGCAAGATGTAGGCACCAACCTACTAGAGACACTAATCTCCTTAGTTGAGAACCAACTCAACAACATTTGTGGGCACAAACCTACAACTTGAATATTGGAAGGAACCAACCTATTGAATTCAATTCTTCTCAATCTGTCAACTATACAATATCATCACTTTATTTCAATCATTCATCAGCATAGATCCTTCATTTCACCAACTTCTTTGTCTTTGTTGTACTTGCCGCAACACTCATCACCTATTCAAAATAAGAAATATTTCAAATGTTCCTTTTGACCTTGCACCTCCCTGTCACCCTTATTTGATTACATTCTTCTCTCTTACATTCTATGGCACCTGAAAAACCTTTGAGCCTTAGATTCACACTTTCACACTCTCACTTCCACACTCTTCCACATGAGAATCTTAGAACTACACTTCAATGTCCTCAAAATCACTCTTACTCACTCAACCAAATTGATTTTGGGACCTCGATATTTATAGGCTTCATAAACAAGCATTTTTTCTCAAGGGTTTGTCCACATGCACAAAATTCATGCTCGTATGGGTTGTCTCCATTGATTCTTCCTTAAAATCAGGTTGAAGAAAGTCCTTTGAAACTGCTCCTCTCTCCTCCAATTTCTCCCACAATCTGTTCACTGGTCACACTGTACAAGCATTAACACATAGCTAACATCAGATTATTCTAGGAGAAAATCACAACCATCAATATATTTTCTTGCCACTAAAATACACAACACAACCCCATCACACAACAATTGTCTAATCAGTCCTCAGATAAAATATTGATCATCAATCTCTAGTTTCGCAGAGATTGGGGACAATGTGCCTACCGGGTCATTGGCCCATCAGACCCTTCGAGCCTTTAACTTTTCATCTTCATTTTATCCCTGATTCAATATATTGATCCACCATCCCACTGGCCCCTCGGGGTTTCAAACTTACCCCTTCATCTTGTTGGTACTCTGATCTAGTATATCATCCCACTGGCCTATCAGGGTGACCAATCCATCACATTGCATATTCAAAAGTTCTTCCAATCTTGTATGTTGTCCCACCTGACGATCAACACATCAGGATCACTGGCTCACCTGACCATTAGGACCTTTGACTGCAACTTCCAACTATTTCTCTGATCCGGTATCATGTTCACGCAGCACGGGACATGTGGCATGATGCATTGTGTTGACATGGTTGTTTTCATGGTGTTGACCTGGCATCACTACTAGATCACTAGGGGATTTTAACACTTTACTTTCACTTGGGTACTTTGATATGGTATGGAACCTCGTCTATGGAACCTTGTTTTACCAGAAGCGATTGACTAGTGCCACATGTATCACCTTATCACTGGGTCTACCAGGCCACCGGGACCTCGAACCTTCAACCGTGTTCCTTTAACTTTTACTCTGATCTGATATACTGGCCCACTAGGCTCACCAGCCTACCAGGATCATCGTGCCATTGACCCACTAGGCTCACCGGGCGACCGGGCTCACTGGGCCACCGACTCACCAGGCCCCCAGAACTCCAATATCATTCCTTCAACTTTGCATCAACACTTTGATCTGATGTCAGCCATTGATTCTTCTCATTTATCAACAATCAGGATTTAATCAATTTCAGGTCTATGATTCTTCCACATGGTTTGATCTCCACCATTTATCCTCTATGTCCCAACCACTATGTCTACCGATCCACTGGCCTACCCGGCCACTGGGCCTCCAAAAATTTAACACTGTGCACTCAATATTTTGTTTCGATCAGCTCACCAGGGAACATTTTCATATTGCACTCACTTTGGTCCGATCTATGGTATGTTGGGCTCCACAACATAAAATTTTATGCCTTGTGCAAGTTTTTGTATCTTTTTTGTTCATATTCAAACTAAGTAACATCGCCTTTGCAATATAAAGCCTTTCAAATTGAATTTCCTTGTGAATATGGGATTTATCTCTTAACTCATTCCATTTAACCTAGCCATCGAGCACCCTTGTGGAAACTCAAACCTCACCAAAAATCAATAAACACATGTAGATATTCACACCCACTACTCAACTGCATAATTTGGGTTCCCTATACAAGATTCCTCTAGATGTTTCCTCTATTTGTACAAGATTCACAATTTGGACGCTTCCTCTATATGTCTAGTCTAATTTTCTTTATCCTCAGTAGTCTCCCCCTATCTATGACATCAATGGCATCGATGAATGTCACATTCATGTCTACCTTTGACATCAATGACAACAATTTCAACAATCTCCCCCTTTTTCATTGATGGAAACACTTGGTCAATTCTAATGCTCTCTCAATCTGTTGTAACCATAGATCTCACATTTTTTTCTCTCATCTATGTTGACTACTTCCATATCTATAATTCTCCCCCTTTCTCTTTTCTCTCCCCCATTTGACATCAATGGAAAAGGGATTTTCTCCCCCTTACACTTTACTCTTTATTCTCTGCTCTGCAACCAACAACCTTCTCTCTTTTTGTAGCTCCCCCTGAGCTTGCGCTTCTATTGAAGTGATTCAATGATTGGATGGCATAGGTACCACCCCCAGTTTCTATTTGAGATACTTGAATACTTCTCTAGGGACAGGTTTTTTAAATATATCAGCAATTTGTTCCTCTGTATTGATATATTCCATCTTGACATTTTTTTTGTGACTTGGTATCTTAATAAATGGTATTTGATTGGGATATGGTTTGTCTTTGAATGCATAACATGTTTCTTTGAAATATTTATTGCACTAGTATTTTCACACAATATTGATATCGGTTGATCTGCTCGACCTGAATTTCCTTCAATGTTTGTATCATCGAGAAGACTTGTGTACAACTTGTTGTTGTTGCAATGTATTATGCTTTTGTTGTGGATAGAGAAATTGATGATTGCTTCTTATTGAACCAAGACACTAGGTTGTTTTCTAGAAGTAATTCTCCACCATTTGTGCTCTTTCTTTCATCCACACTTACTACCCAATATGCATTTGTGTAAGTTGTTAGAGTAAACTCTTCACTTGTGGGGTACCATAAAACAAATGCCAATGTGCCTTTCAGATATCTAAAGATATTTTTCACTGCATTTACATGTGTTTCCTTTGGTCCAACTTAAAACCTTACAACTAACTCTACTTCCTTCATAATATTTGGCCTTGAAGTTGTCATGTATAGTAGGATTACTATCATTGATATGGACAGAGTCTGATTAGCTTCCTTTGATTCATCCTCTTTGCTCAATTTACAACTAGTTATCATAGGTGTGCTAACAGGTTTACGGTCTTCCATTTCAAAATTCCTAAACATATCCTTGATATATTTTGTCCAATAAATGAATATGCCTTTGCTAGTTTGAGAAATATGAAATCCTAGAAAGAATGATAGTTCTCCAAGCATGGACATCTCAAATTCTTTTTGCATTTCTTCTGCAAACTTTGGGTTCATTCTATCAACATTCCTTCCAAAAATGATATTATCCACATAAACCACAATGATTAACATATCTTCATTATCTATTTTGATGTAAATATTGTTATCTAATGTTCCTCTTTTGAAACATTTTTGTTGTAAGTACTTGTCAAATATTGAATACCATGCTCTAGGAGCTTTCTTTTGTCCATAAAGTGATTTCTTCAATCTGCAAACATAATCTTTATTTTTTGATAATAAGAATCATTCTCATTGTTCAATGTACATTTATGCCTCTACACTTCTTCCTCTAAATATCCATTTAGAAATGCTAACTTGGCATCCATCTGATACACTTTAAAATTCTTAAATCTTGAAAATGCAAAAAACATTCCAATGACTTCTAATATTGCAACAAGAGAAAAGGTTTCTTCAAAGTCAATACCTTATACTTAAGCATATCCTTTACATACCAACTTTGATTTATTTCTTACTACTTTTCCATCTTTGTGTTAGGGTCCTATGATATAGTCATCTGTTCTCCAGTTATCTATTCGAGAATTTTTCTAATCAGGTTGACAATGCTTTCATGATAAGGTTCTCAGGGGTAATGGCCCAGTGGTATATCCATGCTTGAAATCAAATATAAAGGTATACCTAGTCTTCTCACATGGTGAGTAGTAATTATGATGCATCTCCATGAATTTGTGAAGGTTTAAAGTGGCTAAATCAGTTGTTTTCATGAATTTGGTTATATTCCAATTGTGGCAGAAAGTTTGGTTTTCGGTAGCTAAAAGAGAAAAATCTTATAGCCGTTAGCTACCAAAAATTAAAAATTTTGGTACCTAAATGGATTATTCACACCTATCATTAGCTGCCAAAACCCCTGAATATCTCAAGGGTTTAAAAGAGTCTTGTCATTCCCAGATCGACGATTGTACACAGTCATCATTTGTGTTTATGCTGCCTAAACCATTTTCAGTCATCATTCCTTCGATCCTTGTAAAGAATGATCATTTGTTGATCCTTGGTCTAGATCAAGTAATTGTAACCCTAAATCATTCCCACCTAAGTCAATTTATCTTGAAAAAATGGTCATGAGCCTTCCCCTGATTTGAATTGGTCGATGGGTGGTTTCTGATTGTTTTAAATCTACCCACAGGTTCCCAAGCTTTCATCCTTCGACTCTATCCTCATTTCTTACTTTTCTACCCCACCTTCATTTTCACTTGAATTCATCATTCACCTTCACATACCCTGGCCACGTTTTAATCTGCACAGTTACTTTTAAGTGTTTTTTCAGGAAATCGGGTGATGAAGAGCTCAACAGGAGGCACCCTTCTGAGGAAGGAATTAAAAGATACCTCATATCTTGAGGCACACCATGAGGCTTGTGAACTATTCAAGGAGGATGGATGCTATAGGCTATGTCAGAAGCTCCAGGGGTACCATCGGGGTATTATAGAAGCTTTTTCCAAGGGTTTTGATAGCTTTAAGGTTCAACTCGGTCCTGTGGTAATGCAGATTGATGATGCCATTCTTACAACAACTACAGAGATTCCTAGTGAAGGAGAAAGGTGGTTTAAGACTACCTCAATCAAATAAGTTGATTTCAGGTCATTCTTCAAGGAATAACATCAACATATGAAGTGGAAAAAGGATATCCCCAAGAGCTATTTGGAGGAGAAATGGCAAAATTTGCTAAAGATGATTCAAGTCTACATCACTTGTGAGGGGAGGTATGGAAGGACCATGCTCTACCACTTTATACTACTCCTCCATTTCACAGGTAAGAAGCCTCTAAATATTCCCTTTTACCTTCTCAAGAGTCTCACCAAAATGGCTTCCAAAGTTCAAGCCAAGCCTCAGACATCTAGCAGTATTTTGTTTCACCATGGTCTGATCAAATTGATAGTTTTAGAAGAGCTCAACAAGAGGAACAAAACCTGGGATTATCTCATGTTTTGGGGAGAGTTTGGACAATAATTCCAGCCCAAGAAATGTGGGACTCCCTCACAAGAATTGACTTCCCCAAAGACCAGTAAGAGAAAAAGAAGAGCATCAAAATCAGAGAAAGTAAAGAAGAAGTTAGAGTTTGGGAAGCAGGAAGAGGACCACGGAAAAACTGCAGCAACAAATGTCCTAAACCTTCCATATTTTGATTCTGATTCAAAACCCTTAGATGTAGAAATGGAAGCAGATCCATCAGTTGTAGAAATGGAAAACCCTGAAGAATTTGGGACGTCGTCAAAGAATAAGGTCAACAAACAAACTGAGGCCCATAAACTAAAAGAGGAAATTGCAGTTAAAGGTGTTAGAAAGACACCTGAAGAAAGAGAATGAGACTCTTAGGAAAGGTTCCCTCAAAATTGGATCTACATTAGATCAATTGGCCATCAAGTATGAAACTGCAAAACACAAAAACAAGAAGCTTCTCAAACAAAATTGCAGATTGAAGAACATGAACAAGGTGTTGAGATTTAAGATTGTTCACAAAAAGATCAAACCCACAACTCACCTTAGTTTGATACCCTAGTTGAAGCTTCCCTTGATATGAATTGAAGTGGCTATAAAAGATGAAGCAGGTTCAATGGAAAACTCAACCAATTTTTACTAAGTTCGCAACACTTACAGGTTTCGACAGCTAAGAACCGTTTCAAAATCCATGATTAGCTGCCAAAAATCGTGCCCATGATATCAACAGCTAAATACACTTTGTTTTGGCCTCTTATTTGCTGAAAGTTATGTTATCAACAGAAAACACAGAGATCTCCACATATCAGGACAAATAGATTCTTCAATGATCTCCAAGATTTCCAGGATAATTTTCCAATGCCAATACATCTCCAAGATGTTGTTGTCAAGGTTGATATCGAATTATATTTGGTTTTTGAAGAAAGTCAAAGTTTAGATATTTTCTTGGGATTTTGTTTTATTTTCCCTACCTTTTGGACCATAGTCAACAGTAAGCTATTTCAATTTTTACCCTTTCAGTGGTAAAAATCCATATAGTGTAATAGACTAAGGATATATGGTACGATTTTGGAGATGCGATCAGATATCTATTTTGATTTTGTATTAATTAGATATTTGCAGAAAATATCTATAAATAGTTAAGGAGGAGATATGATCCCCTAGCTTGTAGGATCTGGACGTAATTAGAAGTTATAAAAGATGGAATGTAATATGACATATGGGTTAGACCTGAAGCGAAGGATGGTATGGACATATCACCTGTTGGTTGTGGAGCCTGATTATCTTCCTGATTCAGAGGTCTTTTACTTTCAACCATGTTTATACCCCATGAAGTATTTACACCCCAGAAGTATGTACACTCTTCCACGCGGGGGAGTGCATAGGGGGTACCCCCTCTACGGGGTCCAGGGGGACTATCCCCCAGGTCTGGGGGGTCTGGGGGACTATCCTTGTAAATGTATATTGTAATTTCATTGTAAATCTGGACCATTCATTATAAGGTCGCAGATCTAACGGTAGAAATTATGTTAGGGTTTTTTCCCCTAGAAGGCAACCCTCTTTTATGAGGGAAATGTATTGCGGCTATGGTGGATGGCGGATATTGTATTATGAGATAGGAGACTGTGAGAGAAAGAAGAGGAAGTTACACCGGGTTTGCTATAGGTTGTATCCCTTCATATGCTGGATAATAATAAAGGAAGGACCTGGAAATTTCTCAAGTGGACGTAGCCCACACTAGGTGAACCACGTAAATCCGTGTCTCTATTGTATTGTGTATCTTCTATGTTTTTTTTCTACATTTGTTTTATTTTATTGCTCGACGGTTATGTTTATCTAACATCACCATTTTTTGTAAGTGACTTTTTGGATGAACAGGTTGTAAGTGAGTTTTTGGATGAATACAAAGGATTGTGTTTCCAGATTCTTGTTTCCTGATTATGTGGTGAAGTATTTCTTAATGTAAATTGTCATTCTCTTGTTTCGCATATTTTTTTCTTTCCTTATTGTTTATAAGAAGATTATGCTCAAGATTTGTCTCAGACACCCTGCTCTGGCTTAAAACAATGTTTATGTTTTCTTCTGAAAGTTGAATGTAGAATTCAGATAAGCTCTGCTCTGCATTTGAAGTGAAACCTCATCTTTTTCTTCTTTTCCCACTTCACAAACTCAAAGGATCCACTGACATAATTACCTTTCCTTGTTACATATGGTCTCATTTATTCATTCATTTAAACATATTTAGCCTTTGACTCCATTTTTCCTGATGGTCCTCTTCTACTGTCCCAACCAAAAAACTCAAAAACAAACCTTCTATCATAACTGGCCTAAGATCCATACTCAAAAAAATATAAATATGATAGATAGATCCCTCTCTGAGTCTTGGAGGGATAGATCCTCAAATCCAAGTGGTTTTTTGGTTACCTCTACCATTTCTCCTTCAGCCTAAGAAATTACGGAGTGCTAACATAATGGTGACCATACAGGCGAAATTTCCTCAGAAAGCATAGAAAGTTCCAGATCTGATCACTGATGGTGGACAATGATCAGACACATGAAGTCTGAAATCATTCACCTGGTGATTCCAATCAACTTCGTTCCAGGTTGAAGACTCCACTTGAGGAAGAACCTGAAACATGACCAAGAAACCTAGAAATATCAAGTACTCAAGCCCAAATTTTATTCAAGACATTTTTGGTTTTATCTGTAATTATGTTCTATCTTATTCTAATCCTGATCAAGACTACATTGCTGACGTTTACATTGATCATCTGAAAATTGATGAACCTCAAGAGACTAAGCCCCAAATTGTAGATCATGTACATACTCATACACCTATGCACATACCAGATGCACCTGTAGAATCCTAGTGAGACATGAGCCCCGTGCTTTATCTCCTTCTCTTGCTAAGTTTTCAAACGATTATAATCCTCTTGCTTTACCTCCTATACCTGTAAAATTCCTAGAAAGATACAAGCCTCTAGTTTTTCCTCCCATTCTCCATGACCTCCCTGCCAATTATAGCAATAATCTACCTAGGTTTGATGGAGAAAATGTGAGGATCACTGCTAAAAAGCACATCCAAAGTCTTGAGGATTTCCTTGATCTGTTTGAGGTGGAAGAAGATGATGTTTGTATTAGGATGTTTGCCTTATCATTGCAAGGTAAGGCTAAGAATTGGTTTAATATTCTTCTAGCTGCAAGCATTACCAATTTCCATCAATTCATGCAAGTTTTCCTAGATTGATGGGTGATCATGGGAAATATATTTCTCATCCTAGAAGAGTATGATAATTTGAAAAGAAAACTAGGGGGAACAGTACAACACTTTTCATCCAGGTTCAATACGATATACCATGAAATTCCTATTGATATAAGGCCACCACCAGTATTATTCCTCTTGCATTACCCAAATGCTTTTGATCCAGAGATGGCATTCCAATTAAGAGAAAGGAACCCTGCAACCCTTGAAGAAATGAAAAATGTTGCAGTCGATGTAGAAGCTAACCTGATGAACAGAAAGGAAAAATTGAAAGCATTGATGAAGGACATAATAGAAAAGGAACATCTAATAGCTTCAAAAATGAAACTAGATATTCTGACCAACACAGTCAATGAAGTGATGCATAATATTAGTAGGAAAGAGGAACTGGTTATCCAAAGACCTCTTGTTTCACTAGTGCCATAAAGGACAAAGATCAATATCCCCAATTTTTTTCCAGCTCAGCCTTTGTATCCTAATCCACCAAATGATTACGTCATCTATTCAATCCACGACATAGCCAAAGATAAATCTCATAATTAGATGGTGGTAGAAAAATCTCCTGAGATTATGTGCATGTTTGATGACCTTCCATATATAGATGATCTTCCTGGATATGATCATAAGGATTATGATTATATGGTCGAGATTTAGGCTAATTATTCAAACCATCCAGAATTATCTTCATGGGAAGAAGAAGCCCAATTTTCATAGTGCAAAGATGACAATCAAACCTTGCATACTAGGCAAGATTGCAAGGAGGAAAATGCAGAAATTTTTCCAGTGAACGAGGAATGTTTGCCCCTGTGTTTTGCCTCACTCCTGAGAGAACATCGTAAGAATATTGTAAATAGAAAGGATGAGGAATTTTCTAATGCATTAGTTGAGGAAAACAGTGATGATACAGAGCTTGATTCAGACCCAGAAATGCATCCCTTGAGTCTTTTTGAAAGTCAAACCTTAGATGAAATCACAAAGCCCGAGATAGGTGATGAGTTGATCCATTTTGATTCCATGTCCCTGTGCTTTAGTTCATTTCAGTTTGTGAGAGGGAATATTGGTAGTATTCTAGTTGAGAATCAAATTGTAAATCATGAAGTGCCAGTAGAACCAATGCCACAATCATCTAAAGAATTATATGACCTTATAGACGATATGCTGGATAGTTTGTGTGTTCAAAATAAGTCTTCGATTACCCCTAATGATTTTAAAAAAAAAATATGATACAGATATGATCTAACAATCAGCTTCAGCATTGTGTTAAGCATGAGTATCATTTCAAATCCCAACAGAAAAGATGCAACCATGCCAGGAAGTGCACGAGGATGTAAATAGATTACATACAACATTAGACCATGGGGTTGAGTCGGCTAAATTTGAATTCCAAGAAATAGGTCAAGTCTAACTTGATCCTATAGATATCTATAAGGAGAAAGTTTTTATCACGGAGACACAATAATTTTCCACTATTCCTATTGTTTTTTAGGTTCATCAAGTTCCCTGTGATGATGACCAGGATCACAATCACTTTCAAATACTATTGATAGATCTGTTTCTGAGTTGGGTGAAAAGTAATGAAAGAGCCAAGGTGAAAGATCCAACATTTGATTGGTTATACTGGATATTTCATATCGATTAAGGTAAAGCATTCTCAGGTTAGAATAGGATGTCTGTACATAAATAAGATCATAAGATCAACATATTTTTAATTTTCATATTTATTGTATGCAAATAATCTTGCTAGGCAAGCATGTGGTCTATTTTATTTATGTGTTACTTCAAAAAGTCAAAGTTAGAATGAATAATCAGCGGGTTTCCAGACACTAAGTTGCAAGACATATGAAGATACAGGTCGGGGAATCAACCCAATGGATAAGGCACTCATTTACGAATCCAGAGATCAGAAATTCTCAGCACCTCCTTAGGAGTTTCCATCCCCAATTGGAGCCTATGTTAGGGTCCTCTGATATAGTCATCTATTCTCCAACTATCTATTTGGGAATTTTTCTGATTAGGTTGAAAGTTTTTTCATGATAAGTTTCTCAGGGGTAATGCCCCAATCGTATATCCATGCTTCAAATCAAATATCCATGTATACCTAGTGTTTTCAAATGGTGAGTAGTAATTATGATGCATCTCCATGAATTTGTGAAGGTTTAAAGTGGCTAAATCAGTTGTTTTCATGAATTTGGTTATATTCCAATTGTGGCAGAAAGTTTGGTTTTCGGTAGCTAAAAGAGAAAAATCTTATAGTTGTTAGCTACCGAAAGTTAAAAATTTTGGTAGCTAAACGTCTTATTCACGCCTATCATTAGCTACCAAAAGTCTCGAATATCTCAAGGGTTTAAAAGAGTCTCGTCATTCCTAGATCGACGATTGTACACAGTCATCATTTGTGTTTATGCTTCCTAAACTATTTGCAGTCATCATTCGTCTGATCCTTGTAAAGAATAATCATTTGTTGATCCTTGGTCCAGATCAAGTAATAATAACCCTAAATCGTGATCACCCATGTCAATTTATCCTGAAAAAATGGTCATGAACCTTCCCCTTATTTGAATTGGTCGATGGGTGGTTTCTGATTGTTTTAAAGATGCCCACAGGTGCCCAAGATTTCATCCTTCGAATCTATCCTTATTTCTTACTTCTCTACCCCACCTTCATTTTCATTTGAGTTCATCATTCACCTTTAGATACCCTAGCCACTTTGTAATATGCACAATTAATTTTAAGCGTTTTCAGGAAATCGGGTGTTGAAGAGCTCAACAGGAGGCGCCCTTCTGAGGAAGGAATTGAAGGATACCTCATATCTTGAGGCACACCCTGAGGCTTGTGAACTATTCAAGGAGGTTGGATGCTATAGATTTAGTCAAAAGCTCCAGGGGTACCATCAAGTTATTACATAATCTTTTGCCAAGGATTTTGATGGCTTTAAGGTTCAACTCATTCCTGTGGCAATGCAGATTGATGAGGCCAGTGTTGCAGAAGCTACATATATGCCTGGTGAAGGAGAAAGGTGGTTTAGAATACCTCAATCAAAGAAGTCAATTTCAGGTCATTCCTCAAGGAAGAATATCAACATATGAAGTGGAAAAAGGATATCCCCAGGAGTTATTTGGAGGATAAATGACAAACTTTTCTAAAGATGATTCGGGTCTACATCACTTGTGAGGGGAGGTATGGAAGGACCATGCTCTACCAATTTATACTACTCCTCCATTTCACAAGTAAGAAGCCTTTGAATATTCCCTTTTACCTTCTCAAGAGTCTCACCAAAATGGCTTCCAAAGTTCAAGCCAAGCCTCAGATAGCTAGCAATATTTTGTTTCACCATGGTTTGATCAAATTGATAGTTTTAGAAGAGATCAGCAGGAGGAACAAAACCTGGGATTATCTCATGTTTTGGGGAGAGTTTGGACAATAATTCCAGCCCAAGAAATGTGGGACTCCCTCATAAGAATTGACTTCCCCAAATACCAGTAAGAGAAAAAGAAGAGCATTGTCTCCTGTAGAAGCTGCCACAAAAGTTTCTCCATCAAAATCAGAGAAAGCAAAGAAGAAGTTAGAGTTTGGGAAGCAGGCAGAGGACCAAGGAAAAAATGTAGCAACAAATGTCCTAAAACTTCCATATTCTGATTCTGATTCAAAACCCTTAGATGTAGAAATGGAAGCAGATCCATCAGTTGTAGAAATGGAAAACCCTGAAGAATTTGGGATGCCATCAAAGAATAAGGTCAGTAAAAAAACTGAGGCCCATAAACTGAAAGAGGAAATTGTTGAGTTAAAGGTGTTAGAAAGACACCTGAAGAAATAGAATGAGACTCTTCGAAAATATTCCCTCAAAATTGGATCTGCATTAGATCAATTGGCCATCAAGTACGAAACTGCAAAACACAAAAACAAGAAGCTTCTCAAACAGAATTGCAGATTGAAGAACATGAACAAGGTGTTGAGATTTAAGATTATTCACAAAAGGATCAAACCCATAGCTCACCTTAGGTTGATACCCTGGTTGAAGCTTCCCTTGATATGAATTGAAGTGGATATAAAAGATGAAGCAGTTTCAATGGGAAACTCAACCAATTTTTACTAAGTTCGGAGCAGTTACCGGTTTCAACAGCTAAGAACCGTTTCAAAATCCATGATTAGCTACCAAGAATCATGCCCAGGATATCGGCAGCTAAATACACTCTGTTTTTCCCTCTTAGTTGCTGAAAATTATTTTATCAGCAAAAAACACAGAGATCTCCACATATCAGGAAAAATAGATTCTTCAATGATCTCCAAGATTTCTATGATAATTTTCCAATGCCAATACATCTCCAAGATGTTGTTGTCAAGGTTGATATCGATTTATATTTGGTTTTTGAAGAAAGGCAAAGTTTAGATATTTTCTTGGGATTTTGTTTTATTTTCCCTACCTTTTGGATCATAGTCAGCAGTAAGCTATTTCAATTTTTACCCTTTCAGTGGTAAAAATCCATATATTGTAATAGACTAAGGATATATGGTACGATTTTGGAGATGAGATCATATATCTATTTTGATTTTGTATTAATTAGGTATTTGCAGAAAATATCTATAAACAGTTAAGGAGGAGATATGATCCCCTAGCTTGTAGGATTTGGATGTAATTAGAAGTTATAAAAGATGGAATGTAATATGACATAGGGGTTAGACCTGAAGGGAAGGATGGTATGGACATATCACCATCTATTGTAAATATGTTCAACAGGTTGTAAGTGACTTTTTGGATGAATACAAAGGATTTTGTTTCCAGATTCTTGTTTCATGATTATGTGGTGAAGTATTTCTTGATGTAAATTGTCATTCTCTTGTTTCACATATTTTTTTCTTTCCTTAATGTTTATAAGAATTTTATGCTCAAGATTTGTCTCAGACACCCTGCTCTAGTTTAAAACAATGTTTATGTTTTCTTCTGAAAGTTGAATGTATGCTTCAGATAAGCTATGCTCTGCATTTGAAGTGAAACCTCATCTTTTTCTTCTTTTCCCATTTCACAAACTCAAAGGATACACTGACATGATTACCTTTCCTTGTTACATATGGTCTCATTTATTCATTCATTTAATCATCTTTAGCCTTTGACTCCATTTTTCCCGATGGTCCTCTTCTACTGTCACAACCAAAAAACTCAAAAACAAACCTTCTATCATAACTGGCCTAAGATCCATACTCAAAAAAATAAAAATATGACAGATAGATCCCTCTCTGAGTCTTGGAGGGATAGATCCTTGACTCCAAGTGGTTTTTTGGTTACCTCTACCATTTCTCCTTCATCCTGAGAAATTACGGAGTGCTAACATAATGGTGACCATACTGGGGAACTTTCCTCAGAAAGCATAGAAACTTCTAGATCTAATCAATGATGGTGGACAATGATCAGACACATGAAGTCTGAAATCATTCACCTAGCGGCTCCAATCAACTTATTTCCAAGTCAAAGACTCCACTGGAGGAAGAACCTGAAACATGACCAAGCAACCTAGATATATCAGGTACTCAAGCCCAAATTGTATTCAAGACATTTTTGGTTTTATCTGTAATTATGTTCTATCTTATTCTAATCCTGATCAATAGTACATTGTTGAAGTTTACATTGATCATCTGAAAATTGATGAACCTCAAGAAACTAAGCCCCAAATTATAGATCATCTGCATACTCATACACCTGTGCACATCCCAGATGCACCTGTAGAAACCTAGTGAGACATGAGCCTCATGCTTTATCTCCTTCTCTTGATAAGTTTTAAAACGATTATAATCCTCTTGCTTTACCTCCTATACCTGTAAAATTCCTAGAAAGATACAAGCCTCTAGTTTTTCCTCCCATTCTCCATGACCTCCCTGCCAATTATAGCAATAATCTACCTAGGTTTGATAGAGAAAATGTGAGGATCATTGATGAAAAGCACATCCAAAGTCTTGAGGATTTCCTTGATCTGTTTGAGGTGGAAGAAGATGATGTCTGTATAAGGATGTTTTCCTTATCATTGCAAGGTAAGACTAAGAATTGTTTTAATATTCTTCCAGCTGCAATCATTACCAATTTCCATCAATTCATGCAAGTTTTCCTAGATCAATGGGTGATCATGGGAAATATATTTATCATCCTAGAAGAGTATGATAATTTGAAAAGACAACCAGGGTACACAGTACACCACTTTTCATCCAGGTTCAATAAGATATACCATGCAATTCCTATTAATATAAGGCCACCCCCATGATTATCCCTCTTGCATTACCTAGATGCTTTTGATCCAGAGATGGCATTCCAATTAAGAGAAAGGAACCTTGCAACCCTTGAAGAAATGAAAAATGTTACAGTCGATGTAGAAGCTAACCTGATGAATAGAAAGGAAAAATTGAAAACATTGATGAAAGACATAATAGAAAAGGAACATCTGATAGCTTCAAAAATGAAACTAGATATTCTGACCAACACAGTCAATGAAGTGATGCATAATATTAGTAGGAAAGAGGAAATGGTTATCCAAAGACCTCTTGTTTCACTAGTGCCAGAAAGGACAAAGATCAATATCGCCAATTTTTTTCCAGCTCAGCCTCTGTATCCTAATCCACCAAATGATTACGTCATGTATTCAATCCACAACATAGCCAAAGATAAATCTCATAATCAGATGGTGGTAGAAAATTCTCCTGAGATTATGTGCATGTTTGATGACCTTGCATTTATAGATGATATTCCCGGATATGATCATAAGGATTATGATTATATGGTTGAGATGTAGGCGAATTGTTCAAACTAGCCAGCATTATCTTCATGGGAAGAGGAAGCCCAATTTTCACAGTGCAAAGATGACAACCAAACCCTGTATACTAGGCAAGATTGCAAGGAGGAAAATGCATAAAGTTTTCCAGTGAACGCGGAATGTTTGCCCTGTGTTTTGCCTCACTCCTGAGAGAAAATTGCAAGCATATTGCAAATAGAAAGGATGAGGAATGTTCTAATGCATCAGTTGAGGAAAACAATGATGATACAAAACTTGATTCAGACCCAGAAATGCATCTCTTGAGTCTTTTTGAAAGTCAAATCTCAAATGAAATCACAGAGCCCGGGATAGGTGATGAGTTTATCCATTTTGATTCCCTTCCCTTGTGCTTTAGTTCATTTCAGTTTGTGAGAGGGAATCTTGGTATTATTCTAGTTGAGAATCAAAGTGTAAATCATGAAGTTCCAGTAGAACCAATGCCACAATCATCTAAAGCATTATATGACCCTATAGCCGATATGCTAGATAGTTTGTGTTTTCAAAAACAGTCTTCGATTACCCCTAATGATTTCAAATTTTTTTATGATACGGATATGATCTAACAATCAACTTCAGTGTTGTGTTCAGCATGAGTATCATTTCAAATCCCATCATAAAAGTTGCAACCATGTCAGGAAGCGCACGAGGATGTAAATAGCTTAAATACAACCTTAGACCATGGGGTTGAGTGGGCTAAATTGGAATGCCAAGAAATAGGTCAAGTCTATATTGATCCTATAGATATCTATAATGAGAAATTTCTCATCATAGAGACACAATACTTTTCCACTATTCCTGTTGTTTTTCAGGTTCATCAAGTTCCCTATGATGATCACCAGGCTCACAATCACTTTCAAATACTATTGACAGATCTGTTTCTGAGTTGGGTGAAAAGAAGTGAAAGAGCCAAGGTACAAGATCCAACATTTGATTGGTTATACTGGATATTTCATATCGATTAAGGTCAAGCATTGTCAGGTTAGAATAGGATGTATGTACATAAATAAGATCATCAGATCGACATATTTTTAATTATCATATTTATAGTATGAAAATAATCTTGCTAGGAAAGCATGTGGTCTATTTTATTTATGTGTTACTTCAAAAAGTCAAAGTCAGAATGAATAATCAGTGGGTTTCTAGACACTAAGTTGCAAGACATATCAAGATACAGGTCGGGGAATCAGCCCAATGGATAAGGCACTCATTTATGAATCCGGAGATCAGAGATTCTCGACACCTCCTCAAGAGCTACCATCCCCAATTGGAGCCTATTTTAGGGTACTATGATATAGTCATCTATTCTCCAACTATCTATTTCGGAATTTTTCTGATCAGGTTGAAAGTTTTTTCATGATAAGGTGCTCAGGGGTAATGGCCCAATGGTATATCCATGCTTCAAATCAAATATCCAGGTATACCTAGTGTTTTCACATGGTGAGTATTAATTATGATGCATATCCGTGAATTTGTGAAGGTTTAAAGTGGCTAAATCAGTTGTTTTCATGAATTTGGTTATATTCCAATTGTGGCAGAAAGTTTGGTTTTCGGTAGCTAAAAGAGAAAAATCGTATAGTTGTTAGCTACCGAAATTTAAAAATTTTGGTATCTAAACGTCTTATTCATGCCTATCGTTAGCTACAAAAAGTATTGAATATCTCAAGGGTTTAAAAGAGTCTTGTCATTCCCAGATCGACGATTGTACGCAGTCATCATTTGTGTTTATGTTGCCTAAACTGTTTTCAGTCATCATTCATCCGATCATTGTAAAGAATGATCGTTTGTTGATCCTTGGTCCAGATCAAGTAATCATAACCCTAAATCGTGATCACCCATGTCAATTTATCCTGAAAAAATGGTCATGAGCCTTCCCCTGATTTGAATTGGTCGATGGGTGGTTTCTGATTGTTTTAAAGATGCCCACAAATGCCCAAGATTTCATCCTTCGAATCTATCCTTATTTCTTACTTCTCTACCCCACCTTCATTTTCATTTGATTTCATCATTCACCTTAACATACCTTGGCCACTTTGTAATCTGCACAATTAATTTTAAGCGTTTTTTAGGAAATCGGGTGACGAAGAGCTCAACAGGAGGCGCCCTTCTGAGGAAGGAATTGCAAGATAGCTTATATCTTGAGGCACACCCTGAGGCTTATGAACTATTCAAGGAGGTTGTATGTTATAGATTCAGTCATAAGCTCTAGGGGTACCATCAGGTTATTACAGAAACTTTTTCCAAGGATTTTGATGGCTTTAAGGTTCAACTCAATCCTATGGTAATGAAAATTGATGAGGCCAGTGTTGCAGAAGCTACAGAGATTCCTGGTGAAGGAGAAAGGTGGTTTAAGAATACCTCAATCAAAGAAGTCAATTTCAGGTCATTCCTCAAGGAAGAGCATCAACATATGAAGTGGCGAAAGGATATTCCCATGAGCTATTTGGAGGAGAAATGGAAAACTTTGCTAAAGATGATTCGGGTCTACATCACTTGTGAGGGGAGGTATGGAAGGACCATTCTCTACATTTCACAGGTAAGAAAGGGGAGGTATGGAAGGACCACTTTAGAATGCTCCTCCATTTCACAGGTAAGAAGCCTCTAAAAATTCCCTTTTACCTTCTCAAGAGTCTCACCAAAATGGTTTCCAAAGTTCAAGACAAACCTCAGACAGCTAGCAGTATTTTATTTCACCATGGTCTGATCAAATTGATAGTTTTAGAAGAGCTGAGCAGGAGGAACAAAACCTGGGATTATCTCATGTTTTGGGGAGATTTTGGACAATAATTCCAACCCAAGAAATATGGGACTCCCTCACAAGAATTGACTTCCCCAAAGACCAGTAAGAGAAAAAGAAAAGCATTGTCTCCTGTAGAAGCTGCCACAAAAGTTTCTCCATCAAAATCATAGAAATCAAAGAAGAAGTTAGAGTTTGGGAAGCAGGCAGAGGACCAAGGAAAAACTACAGCAACAAATGTCCTAAACTTGCCATATTTTGATTCCGATTCAAAACCCTTAGATGTAGAAATGGAAGAAGATCCATCAGTTGTAGAAATGGAAAACCCTGAAGAATTTGGGACGACATCAAAGAATAAGGTCAGCAAACAAACTGAGACCCAGAAACTGAAGGAGGAAATTGTTGAGTTAAAGGTGTTAGAAAGACACCTGAAGAAAGAGAATGAAACTCTTAGGAAATATTCCCTCAAAATTGGATCTGCATTAGATCAATTGGCCATCAAGTATGAAACTGCAAAACACAAAAACAAGAATCTTCTCAAACAGAATGGTAGATTGAAGAACATGAACAAGGTGTTGAGATTTAAGATCGTGCACAAAAAGCTCAAACCCACAGCTCACTTTAGGATTGATACCCTGGATGAAGTTTCCCTTGATATGAATTGAAGTAGCTATAAAATATGAAGAAGGGTCAATGGGAAAATCAACCATTTTTTACTAAGTTTGGAGCAATTACAAGTTTCGACAGCTAAGAATTGTTTCAAAATCCATCATTAGCTTCCAAAAATCGTGCCCAGGTTATCGGCAACTAAATACACTATGTTTTGGCCTCTTAGCTGCCGAAAGTTTTGTTATCAGCAGAAACACAAAGATCTCCAAAGATCAGGACAAATAGATTCTTCAATGATCTCCAAGATTTCCAGGACAATTTTCCAATGCCAATACATCTCCAAGATGTTGCTGTCAAGGTTGATATTGAATTATATTTGGTTTTTGAAGAAATTCAAAGTTTAGATCTTTTCTTGGGATTTTGTTGTATTTTCCCTACCTTTTGGATCATAGTCAGCAGGAAGCTATTTCAATTTTTACCCTTTCTATGGTAAAAATCCATATATTGTAATAAACTAAGGATATATGGTACGATTTTGGAGATGATATCAAATATCTATTTTGATTTTTTATTAATTAGGTATTTGCAGAAAATATCTATAAACAGTTGAGGAGATTTGATCCCCTAGTTTGTAGGATCTGGATTTAATTAGAAGTTATAAAATATGGAATGTAATATAACATAGGGGTTAGACCTCAAGGGAAGGATGGTATGGAAATATCACCATCTGTTGTAAAGATTATCAACATGTTGTAAGTGACTTTTTGGATGAATACAAAGGCTTTTGTTTCCAGATTCGTATGTCATGATTATGTGGTGAAGCATTTCTTGATGTAAATTGCCATTCTCTTGTTTCGCATATTTTTTTCTTTCCTTATTGTTTATAAGAATAGTATGCTCAGGATTTGTCTCAGACACCCTGCTCTGGCTTAAAAAAAATTATGTTTTCTTCTAAAAGTTGAATGTAGAATTCAGATAAGATTTGCTCTGCATTTGAAGTGAACCCTCATCTTTTTATTATTTTACCATTTCACAAACTCAAAGGATACACTGACATGATTACCTTGCCTGGTTACATATGGTCTCAGTTATTCATTCATTTAATCAACTTTAAACTTTGACTCCATTTTGCCCAATGGTCCTCTTCTGTTGTCCCAACCAAAAAACTCAAAAACAAACCTTCTATCATAACTAGCCTAAGATCCATACTCAAACAAATCTAAATATGATAGAGAGATCCCTCCCTGAGTCTTGGAGGGATAGATCCTTGACTCCAAGTGGTTTTTTGGTTACCTCTGCCATTTCTCCTTCAGCCTGAGAAATTACCGAGTGCTAACACTTTGTTTAACTTATTTATGAATACCCACTTTGTACTAATCACATTTTTGTCTTTAGGTCTCGGGACAAGTTGCCATGTCTATTTTTTCTCAATATGATTTAGTTCTTCTTTCATAGAATTCACCCAATTTTGATCAGTATTGGCCTCTGCAAAACATTTAGGATCTATTTTGGACAGCGGGGAGAGATTTACTTGTTCAAAAATGCTTGTCAATCTTATCCTAGTCTGTGTTTCAACATATCTATTACCAAGAATTAAGTTTTCTGGATGGTACTCCTGCACAAATCTTGATGGTGTTTGTGTATCTTGGAATTTTGTTTCCTCTTCCTCTTCTTCATTTTCTTCTTCTTCTTCTTCATCTTTACTGCACTCTATTTATTCTGTTGGTAGTTTGTTCTTATGAGGTCTTGCTTCATCTGTTTTGACATTTATACTTTCAGCAATATGTTGTAGTCTTTTGTTGTAACATCTATAGGCTTTGCTTCTTTATGAATAACCAAGGAAAATCCATTCATCTACTCTTGAGTCAAACTTGCCTAGATCCTCATCATCTCTTTTGATGTAACACTTGCTTCCAAATATACTGAAATGTTTGATATATGTTGCTCTACCTTTCCATAATTCATATGGTCTCTTATCATTGTTAACTTTTATTTTCTCTCTGTTTAAAATGTAAACTGTAGTGTAAACTTCTTCTCTCCAAAAATTGTCTAATAGTCTTGCTTCATTCAACATTATCCCTGTGATCTCTCATACATGTATTTTTTTCCTTTATATCACTCCATTCTATTGATGAGTTCTTATTGCTAAATAATATATTTTTATTCCATGAGTTTCACAGATTTCTTCAAATTCATTGGATGTAAATTCACCTCCATTATCTGAACTTAAACATTTGATTTTTAGTTAAGTCTCTTTCTCAACTAAAACTTTAAATGCTTTGAACTTTTCAAATGCCTCGGATTTATTTTTGAGAAAGGAAACCCAAGTCATTCTTGTATAATTGTTAATCAGTAACATAAAGTAATTCTCTCCTTGCAAACTCTTTGTTCTTGTTGGTCCACAAAGATTTGTGTGCACAAGTTCCAATGGTTTGGATGTTGTAGATTACTTTGTATTGAAGCTTGTCCTTGATAGTTTTACATGTTGACACTGCTTGCAAATAGTTTTTGAGGGTTTTATAATCTTTGGAATATCTCTTACTGCTCAATTGGTGTTGATTTTTACAAAGTTGTCAAAGTTCATATGGCCCATTCTTTTATGCCACATCCATCTTTCATATGTCTGCAACATGAAGCATTTTTCTCCATTAATCTCATCAAGAATATACACATTGTTTGGGGTTCTGATTGCTTTTGCAACTAGCTTGCCTGAATTTTTCTTTTCTAATATTGTATTCTTAGGAGTCAAAAGTAAGAGTGTGTCCTTGATCACATATCTGACTCACACTGAGAATATTTTCATTCAAGTCTTAAACACACAAAACCTTTTCTACCTTAGCCCTTCCATTGTCAACACTAAGAGTTCCCTTTCCAACTATCGTTGAAGTGTCAATGTCTCCAAAGGGAACTCTACCTTCATTCTTCTTCAAGGTGATAAAATTTGATTAATCTCTTGTCATGTGACTTGAGCATATGTTGTCAATATACAACTTATCTTTATTTTTTTTGCATGTAGTGTAGCTTGTATGAACTAAGATTTTTCTATCTCTTGTTCCCTTTGTTCTTGATTTCTTTCCATGATTGTTGGGGTTTCTTATTTTTTATTTTTTCTAAAATCACTTCTGCTGAATTTTTCCATATGCTCATAATTGTTGCAATTATAACATATAATATTATAATTCAGTGACGAGGAAAATGAATTGTAATTTCTCCTTGAGAATTCATAGGCATCTTTGTTTTTGTTCCTCATGTATATTCCTTTTGCATTTATTCTACAATCTATATCTTTATGACCAAAACCATTGCACGAGTAACAATAGAGAAAAAAAGGATTTTGGTACCTGAATGTATGATCCCATCTTGATGGAAAAGTCTTATCGATTCTGCCTTTGTGAGGAAAATGTGTATCTCGTGGAACATTTTTTTCCTCCCTCATGTTGTCTTCAACCTTGATAGGATTTTTGAGAACATCATAATAAATATTGGTTTTTCCTTCACTCACATGTTTTGAGGAGATTGGATCTTCTTCAACAGTTTCTTTCTTTTCACTATAGCCAAGACCAGTCTTGTCAAATGGTGATTTTTGATAGTTTAGGATTTCATCTAAATCTGCAGAGCTCTTTTCAAACTTTAGGCTGGCATTTTATTTTTCCAACTCCTTTCTTAGACAAACTATTTCGGATTCTAGACTACTACAGGCATCTTCATTTTTTTTAGTTGAGCTATCAAAGCTTCTTCAATTCTCTTTTCCTCTTCTTGTTGAGTTTTTAGACTATTATCATTTTTTCAGTTTCATCAGAGCTTTGTTTTGTACAAAGTATTTATTTTCTATACTTCTTCAGCTACTCCTTTTGTATCCATTTCTTGTTCCTCGGTCTCTCTATTTCATTTAGAGAACATATGAGTTCTCCTTCAAGATCCACTTCTACATCAATCTTTGGATTGTCTTCTTCTATTAAATCTACGTTTCTTGTTTCTAGGACACCATTCCTTCTTTCTGGGGCCATGAAGAGAATCTCTTCTATTTCACTATCATTGTCATCAGAATATTTTTTTTCCTCATTGGCATATAGATTTTTCTTTTGTCTGTAGAATTTTCTCCTCTTTTCAGTCTTTTCCTTCTTGTACTTTTTGAAGTTGGAATCTTCTTCTTCATTGCTATTTCTATTTTTTGCATAAGGGAATTTAGCAGCAAAGTGTCCTACTTCTCCATAGTTAAAAATTTTAAAGGGAAGCTTACCTTTGTATTTTCCTGATCTTCTCTTGAGATTTCTGACAAAGTTGGCTTATTCTGCATCTGAATCACTATCTGAGTTGTCACTTGTTTTGTATTCTATGGTCTTTGTCTTATGTGATGACTTGATGGTTGCTTCCTTCCTTGAATTCTTTTCTTTCTTATCCTTATCTATCCTCATTTCCTATGTAGTGAGGATTCCATATAACTCATCCATTGTGAGATTGTTTAGGTCCTTTATTTTTTCAATGGCAGATATCTTGGGATCAAATCTTGAGGGAAGTGACCTAAGCACTTTTTGCACAATGATGGTTTCTTTAACCTCTTCACCCAATCCTCTGATAGTGTTGACAATATCATCCACATGAAGAAAATAAGTTGCAATAATATCTTCTTCATTCATCTTAAGCATCTCAAATTGTCCTCTATGGGTTTGTAATGTTTCCTTCTTGACCTTGTCATCCCCTTCATATATATTATGTAACTTGTCCCACGTCTCTTTTGTTGAAACAAAATGCATGACTTTGAAAAATTATGAATTTTCTAGACCACAGGGAATTGCATTCATGGATTTAGAATTATTGTCACTAAACCTTTTTCCATATGTATCTACAGATGGAGTTGTTAGAGTTATGTAACCATTATTAAATGCACTCCAAATTTCAAACCCATGAGCCATCAACTAAGTTCTCATTCTTATGCTCTAGAAGGAGTAATTTGATCCATCAAATAATAAATCTATGTTTGTAGAAAAACCTTCCTATTTATACATGTGTATTGTAGGGATTCAACTTCCAGTGGTTAGACTGTTCTTGAAGGAACTTGCTCTGATACCAATTGTTGGCACACTTACTTATACTGACGGGGGGGTGAATCAGTATAAGACTGATTTTTATTTTCTTACTGTATTTATCAATTTATTACTTTACCAGCCATAAGTAGTGAAATCTTTAATGTGAAACCAAATTGGGAGAAAACCACAAAAAAATTATTCAAATATTTCCACGGGAAACAACCTTCTACAGACACCAATTTGTTACAATGTTTTACAGGTGCCAACATGAAAGAGACACCAATTCTTTATCCTAAGCACCAATTCTTTATCCTAAGCACCAACCTATTGGAGACACCAATCCCCTTAGTTGAGCACCGACACAACAAGATGCAACCACCAACCTACTGAAGACACCAATCTCCTTAGTTAAACAACAACTCAACAACATCTATAGGCACCAACCTACAACTGCAATATCGACAGGAACCAACCTGTTGAATTCAATTCTTCTCAATATGTCAATTGTACATGATCATCACTTTATTTCAATCCTTCATCCACACAAATACTTGATTTCACCATCAATTATGTCTTTCTTGTACTTGCCACAACACTCATCACCTTTTCACAATCAACAATATTTCGTATGCTCCTTTTGACCTTGCACCTCCCTACCACCCTTAATTGGTTACATTCTTCTCTCTTACATTCTATGGCACTTGAAAAACATTTGAGCCTTATATTCACACTTTCACACTATCACTTACAAACTCTTCTACCCGAGAATCTCATAACTACACTTTCTTGTACTCAAAATCACTCTTACTCGCTCAACCAAATCGATTTTTAGACCTCCATATATATAGGCTTCATAAACGAGCCTATTTTCTCAAGTGTTTTTCCACATGCACAAAAATTGTGCTTGCACTGGTCGGATCCATTAATTCTTCCTTAAAATCAGGCTGAAGAAATTCCTTTGAAACCAATTTTGATCTCCTCCAATTTTATCACAATATGTTTGTTTGTCATAGTGTGCAAGTGGTAATGCACACCTACCATCGGATGAGTCTAGGAAAAAATCACATTTGTCGATATGTTTTCTTTCCACCAAAACACGCAACACAACCCCCTCGCACAAAAACCATCCTATCATTCCTCAAATAAACTCTCAATCATCTATATCTATTTTTGTGGAAATTGTGACCATCAATCCTACCAGGTCACTAGCCACCAGGCCCCTCAGGCCTTTAACTTTCCACCTTCATTTTTTTTCCAATCTAGTATATCGAGCCACCAACTCACGAAGCCCCCGGGGCTTCAATATTACCCCTTCAACTTGTTGGTACTCTAATCCAGTATATCGTCCCACAGGCCTACCGAGCTCACTGAGCCCTCTTATTGCATATTCAATGGTTATTTCAATATGGTATGTTGGCCCACCCACCGAATCACCTTGCCCCTATGGCTTCAAAATTACCCTTTCAACTTGTCGGTACTCTGATCCGATATATCGTCCCATAGGCTTATCGAGCTCACTGACCCCTCTTATTGCATCTTCAATAGTTCTTTTGATCGGATATGTTGGCCCACCTGACAATCGACCCATCGGGCTCACTGACTCACTAGGCCATTGCCCCTCCAAGACCTTTCATTGCAACTTCAAACTATTTCTTTGATATGGAATCATGTTGACGTAGGATAGGATAGGAATCATGCTAATGTAGGATAGGATACTTCAAATAACGCCTACTAGTTATTTATCATGGAATAAATGTAACATGGCCTCATTCAAGAAGGTCCACTAGGTATTTAGAAGGTGGTTGTGATTAGGGTTTCATAGATAGATATAAAGGATGGAGTCCTCCTAATTGAGCATTTATTGGAGTATTTTGTATTGGATCTTATCTCATTGAGAGGTCACCCTAACTTAACAGGCAAGTGAAAAGGAGTGGATTCCTTCCATAAAAGGATCATTGTAAGGTGTTTTCCTACCTTAAGGTTATTTTGATAAATAAAGCATGAGAATTTTTAAATATCATTTATTGTGATTCAAGTTTAAGGTTTACTGATCGTAACAATTGGTATCAAACCTCTTTCTTGGGCCAAGAAGGAATATTTTTTTCTTCTATTTTGTAGGTTTTCAAAGGGAAAGAGAGGGCCATGACACTTAGATCAATTATTCTAGCTTTTTTAGTTGAATTTGAAGAAAATAGTTGCAAATCTGATTTTTCTAAAAAAACACCCAATTTCAAAAAGAAAAATTATCCCAATCAAAGTCCAAGAAGTGGATATATCACATATTTAAAATTAGTTATTCTAGGTATTTTTCAGTGACGAACATGAATATTACAGAGAAGATATATTTTGATAGAGTTTCTGTAAATGTGTTGAACCTGCATAGAATAGATCTAGCTAAAAAATACTACACACATTTGCAGATAAAAATTGAGAAAGAAGAAGCAAGAGAGAAAGAATGGAAGAATTCTCATTAACCGTATTCCACACTCAAAGAGTGAATAATTTACAATAGATATAGGCTACATAAGTAACTAATGAGCCATAATGGTGGTCTAGATTGATCTGGACACACACTAGCAGTTACAAGAGTAAATTGCCACCTAGTCTAGTCTCTCAGGCAGTTACGAGAGTGAACTGTCACCTAGCTAAGTTAACTAGTCAACTAGTCTTCAGTTAACTGACTGAACAAAGAGTAGTGAGTTTGTGATGATCCCAATGTTGCATGGTGACAAAACCAATGCAACATCTAAACTCAACTCAAC
>SNQJ01S0015445.1:79725-106341 GCA_010110895.2 Picea sitchensis | reverse complement strand
ATTACAATGCATAAAATAAAAAATGAGAAGGAACAAAAAACATTTGCTAAGCAACCATGTCCTTCACTACAAGAAGACCTCGCAACTGTGCAAGTTTGTGCTCTTTGAAGATTTTGTTGAAGATGTAGATGTCTGCACATATCTGATGAATTATATGCATAATTGATATTTCCACACATATCCACTTTATCTTCTTGTAATGAATAATATCCAAATAAATTTTGGATGAAATTTTGAAAACCGTGCGGCCGTTTCCAGAAAAATGTTGAAATTGTGTTGATTTTAAAAAGATCATAACTTCACTTTTCAGACTCCATTTCGGACGATTTTGTTTTTGAAATTGGATATTTTCCAGAGAGGAATTCAAATATCCAATTTGTTTCTGCAAATTATTAACATAAAATATCATAGTGGCGTCTGATGTGCGCGGCTCCCTTTTTCTCTCCTGACATGCATGCATGGTTCATGCAAAAGTGTCTGCATGTGACTCATGAGATGCATGCCATATATATTTCACATGAATTTCAGAAAAAAAATCTCGAATGGATTAGACATCATCTTCAATTAATGGAATACAAATTTCTATAAACACTTGTGTAGAAGACTCCTCAGAATAAGAGACTTGATCTTCTGACAGTTTCTCTTCTGGCTGTATCTATTCGACCTCCTGCAGGAAATCTTCACAATATTCTTTATTCCCAAATAGAACCTCCAATCTGGTCCATAATTCATTTGGAGTTAATCCTTGTGATTCTTCATATACTTGATGGAAAAGTTTGGGAGAAAGAGACATGCCGATACTTCCTATGGCCATATCTTGTCTATTGAGAAAGTCATTTTTCTCATCGACAGAATCAGGCTCTACTTACATTTCCATAGTTATTTGGTACAAGCCTCTGCATCTAAGAAGAAGCATAACGTTTAGCTTCCATTCCAAATAGTTATGAGGCGTGAGAAGTATTTATGGCAAATAATCCATCTTTTGTTGTCTTCAATCTTTTGTACCTGCAAAAAATGATTTGGTGTAGCTTTTACTTAGCATTATATCGGCTCTGATACCATGTAAATGTGTTGAACCTGCACATAATAGATCTATCTAGAAAATACTACACACATTTGCAGAGAGAAATTGAGAAAGAAGAAGTAAGAGAGAAAGAATGGAAGAATTCTCATTAACTGTATTCCACACTCAAAGAGTGAATAATTTACAATAGATATAGGCTACATAAGTAACTAATAAACCATAGTGGTGGTCTAGATTAATTTGGACACACACCCACAGTTACAAGAGTAAACTGCCACCTAGTCTAGTCTCTCAGACAGTTACAAGAGTGAATTGCCACCTAGCTGAGTTAACTAGACAACGAGTCTTCAGTTAACTGACTGAACAAAGAGTAGTGAGTTGGTGATGATCCCAAAGTTGCATGGTGACAAAACCAATGCAACATCTAAACTCAACTAAACTAGTCAAACTAAAGTGTCAACTGAAAGAGAATATTCTCCAGGTGGAATATTATCCCCTAAAATATAGGAGACTAGATAATGACTAATTATGATTAATAAACAAGGAATAACCTTAGAAAAAATAAATCCTAGGTGTGTGTGAAGTAACTCCAACAGTTTCCAAATTGCAAATAGACCAATTCCATTAGACAGACAATTTTGGGGAATTTTATTTGATCTATTATATGATATATCTCTCATCAATATTCAATGTGCTACAACCCTTACAATTTTTCCCCCACTCTCTAGCAAAACCCTAGAATAGTTATGTTGAGACCCATGAGTTGGGAGGAAGTGAAAAAATCTATGTTGGATGTTTAGGCACATTTGCAACAACTTCATGAGAGTTGTATCATTCATGAAAAATATCATTTCATCAATGAAGAGTATAACCAATATATATATATATATATATATATATATATATATATATACTCCTAGTGGGATTTATAGGATGCTTGTGAGGAATGGTACATGGAAAGTTGTCATTTTGGAAAGCCAACTACTTTCACCTTCTATTTGATGTCTCTACTCCACCTTATGTAGAGAGAATCAGTGAGGGAAATTAGAAACTCATTATGACTACCAATGTTCAACATACATATTCTTGAGTGATAGTGTTCCTTTCATATAAATAGCTAGCCTTTTATAATTATGCAAATGATATTTTGGACATGGACGATTATTTTCAGTTGGATCCACATATCTATGGTGGGAATTGGGAGAACCATATTCAACCATTCATCAAGAGTCATCAATTGGGAGTTGGCATGAGCACTTGGACATGGGCCCCAAGTTTATGTACAATCTCTTTGGATTCCTTTAGGTTTACATTTATTACTTGCACATGAGACACTAGCTACTTCAACATGGTATTCAACACTCATACAGGGAACAGAGGTTTATGAATGATCTTCTTGGAATACTCTAGAATTATGGCCAACCCTTTCATAGGGGACCCTAGTTTCATATACTATTTCAGCATTGCAACCAAGGTCAATACCTGGGACCCTAATTTATTGGTGTGCATCGTCACTACAAGCATTGAGGTAAACACTTCTCAAAGGGGGATGGAATGTTGGGATCTTACCTAGGGGTGTAATACAGGGGGTGAAGGGCCCACTATAGTAGTAATAGTATAGTTATGGTGGTCATTCAATGTAAAGTGGACTAGGTCCACTAGTTAGCTAACATGGAATAAATGTAATGTGGCCTCATTAAAAAAGGTGAAATGTGTGTTTAGGAGGTGAATATGATTAGGGTTTCATGGATATCCATAAGTAAGGATGGATTCCTCTTGCATAATGTACTAGATTATTGTGTATTAGAGCTTAGCTCGTTGAGAGGTCACCCTACCTTAAGAGGAAAGTGAATAGGAGAGGATTCCTTCCATAAAAAGGAACATTATAAGGTCTTTCCCTACCTTAAGGGTACTTTGATAAATAAAGAATTAATCATTTATGAATATCATTTATTGTGATTCAAGTTTAAAGGTTAAGGATCATAACATCAAAACTACTTTATTTGAAGATATATGAGTGAATAGATAGCATATTGTGTGATAAAAGTCTGCCATGATTTTGAATGAGTGTTGGCATGCCTAATAAAATATTTAATCATATCTAAGAGTTTGTGGCTCATAACATAGTGTTGTTCCACTAAAATGACAATACAACACTCTATGCCAAGCTTCTTTTTGCATCCCATTGATATGAGGAAACCCTTCATTCTCTTATCAATTTTGTGAAGATGAATGCTTTGTTCCATAGAATACTATCACATTTATTAAGGTGGAATATTGATTTTTGAAACAAATATATAACCTTGTCTTCCTATCCCTTGGATATCTTTATATATGACTTTCCATGTTCCTATCAACCTCTTATGTCAAATATTGCAACTAAACATGTTCTATAGTAACAATTGTGTTAGTGCATTAACTAGGATTAACAATTTATTCACAATGTCTCATAAGTAGTAATTAATGAAATCTAATTATAGGTGCCTTAAAGGAATTTATGCATTAACCATTATCATTATCATCACTAAATCAATTATCATCTTGATCTAGTGATATGTGTGTCAACCATCAATGATGAATCACTGGCAGAATTAACAACAACTTTTGTTAACATAATCAAGAGAAATCCCTTTATTGCAATTCATGTTTAAATATTCTTTGATTACTAAGTATTAATTCTTAAGGATGGGTATGTTTACTACTTCAGGAAGATAATAGACATCCCATTTAAACAACTAATTCATGATTGATCCATATTCAATCAAAGAAAACACAACAATAAATCTATTGCAATATAGTTGAGGGAACTTTAGTAAGTCTTCGCATCCATCAAGGTTTCTAATTCATCACATCATCAAGGAACAATAATGTCTAAGGAGTCTAATAGATTATAAAATTAGGGTTTACCACTAAACTCAAAGTGAAGATTAAGAACCCATTTTCTCATAAGAATTTAGGTGCAAGTAAGGTAATATAACTAGTGAAGAAAACATATCAAAGATGTTGAACTTATTTGGGATCGCCAATTGCATCAATTATTGATTCATAAAGAAAGGTAGGATACAATCAATGAATTTGAAACAAAAAATAAAATAAAATTGATGCTTTCTAGTCTCTAGGGTATAAGGTTTGATCAACACATGAATAGATAGATAGAGATATAAATAAAATTGTTTCTAGAAAATTGATCCAAAGCAAAGCAGGCCTAAGTGTTTGCTACTTAAGAAAAAGAGTGTGTATTGTTGTAAATCATTCTTTTTATCATCCACTTATTTTCTTCAATCAATTTATGAAGCTAAATACCATTATCATTGTAAATATTGGGAATTTTGATAATAATTTGTGGTTCTTTCCCATGTTGTCTTTGTCTCAGTCTTAATATATATAGCTTCATTGTTGCATCCCTCAACTAAGTGTGTTTTGGCCTTAGGAGGAAAATGCATTTATTTTAACCTCTATTTGATAAGACAACTACCATTTGAATGTGCTTGGTCTCGTGGATTTCATCTCTTATTAACATAATACAAAACATTTATCAAATGGCTCACTAACATTGGAGAAGCTTCAAATCACTACAATGTTCATCGGATTATTCATTTTCAAGACATAGTGCTTCAAAGCCTCTTTGATTAAAATGAAATTATGTAGTTTTTCCAGATCAATGGCCCTAGTGTATTAGTTGTTTAGATGTAATCAATTACTTGGAATTAAAACATTAATTCTATATCTACTTTATATGTAGCAATTCTTTCCTACAATTGCAAGGAAGAAAATATGAATGAATAGATAGTGGATTATGTGATAGAAATCTGCCATGAGATCAAATGAATTATGGAATACTTGACTGCATCCTAAATCATATCTAAGAGTTTATGACTCATAAATTTATTCTCTAACATTGCAATGACAATGCAACACTCTATGTTGCTTCATTTTGTGTCATAAGGGTGTTAGGATCCCCTTCATTCTTTTATTTTTATGAAGATGAATGCTTTGTTTTCCATATGACTGTCACATTTAGCAAGGCATACCATGATCATTGAAACAAATATATAACCCCATCTTTCTATCACTTGGATATCCTTATTTTCTACTTTCCCCATGCTTGTCAACCTCGTTTATCCACTACTATAGTTGAACATGTTCTGTAATAACAAGTTGTTGAACATATTTTCATTGATGTCAATATTCAATGTCATTATGATGTGATCATGAGTTTTTATGAACAAGATGCAGAGGAATCTACCAAAAATCTCAGAAGGGAAAGTACATTGTAGAAAGGCAATCAGGATTGAAATCCCCATAGTAAAACTACAAAAGAATCGAGGAAGAATCATATCCACTGATGTAGATTTTGGGACAAACTAGAACCATCAGATCTGGGAGTTATATAGGAGGATATTCAGATCAAGATCTGAGTATGTCCTGACCATCGGATCTCAGTAAGGGAAGATCAATGATGGGGAACCATTGTGGGATGCAAGGGTTGATTTAACGATCATGCAAGTTTTGGTTCCGCAATCCACATCGATCGTCGATCGATACCTAACAATAGATCTATGGTTGGCATTGGTTCCATAGCCCTGGAGCCCCTGAGTAATGAATAGACGAATACCTAAAGAGAGGAGCTCATTTGTGCCTAGGCCCACAGTCCTATCTCCTGAACTTATGAAAATCTATCAACCAGAAAGTGCATATATGCACTCCAACAGAATTTTCTCCGGGAGAGTTAGAAAACGGCAAAGGTCAGAGTCCTAAAGCTCTAAATATCAGAAGGGAAAGCACATTGAAGAAAGGCAATCAAGATTGAAATCCCCACAGTAAAACTACAAAAGAATCGAGGAAGAATCCTATCCACTGATGTAGATTTTGGGACAAACTAGAACCATCAGATCTAGGAGTTATATAGGAGGATCTTCAGATCAAGATCTGAGTATGTCCTGACCATCAGATCTCAGTAAGGGAAGATCAATGATGGGGAACCATTGTGGGATGCAAGGGTTGATTTAACGATCATGCAATTTTTGGTTCCGCAATCCACAAGAAACTTCAACTCAACTGTAGATCAATTCATGGCCATAGATTTGTTTGAAACCTATGGAAAAGACAAGATCGTCCATCTTCGAAAGAACGAATATCGACCATATGATCTACTTCAACGAAATGCACTCTGGAAGGACGAATGATTGCAAAGGCCTCAAGTCCCAAAGGCCGAAAAAAATTTGGACCATTGATCTAATTGTTGATCACAGTCGTTGGATCAAGGATTCATATGAACCTATGACCAGAAGGACGACATGTGCCACGTCAAGAGATCCATGATAGCAAGGACATGTGGCGCAATCAGATAGTGACAAGTGTCTTGGTCCAGTTGGCACTTTAGATTATGTAAGTCACAAATCTAGGTGACATGTGGGAGCCACTCGATCGATGCTAGGTCAGCAGTGACATCAGTAATTTATGTCACTCTGGGAGTTTTTCCTTTCGGGGAAACTAGCAACTACCCAAAGTGTCGAAGGCCGAAGTCAACTCTAATCATTGATCTAAGATCCTCCATATTTTGACATGATTGTTAGATCAAAACGTAGTGGAAAGATGATGTAATCACTCTCATGTTGACCACTTCGACGCTGACCAAATCTGGTGGAAATTGGAATAGAAATTACCTGGACCTCTGAACCTCGAAGTCTCGAAGTCTCAAAGTAAATAGTGGTCGTCCATCTCAACCTTTTATTAATTCATAGTCATTGGATTAAGTAGTGTAAGGATAGTGTAAGGATCAAAGATAATCCATTGATTTGGTTCTGTAAATCATGATAACCATTAGATCAATCCTTGTGAGAGGTAACTATGTCAATTGTACAAGATCATCACTTTATTTCAATCCTTCATCCGCACAGATCCTTCATTTCACCAGCTATTATGTCTTTGTTTCACTTTCCACAACACTCATCACCTTTTCACAGTCAACAATATTTCATATGTTCCTTTTGACCTTTCACCTCTCTACCACCCTTAGTTGGTTACATTCTTCTCTATTACATTATATGGCACTTGAAAAACATTTGAACCTTATCTTCACACTTTCACACTCTCACTTACAAACTCTTCTACCTGAGAATCTCATAACTACGCTTCCTTGTACTCAAACTCACTCTTACTCGCTCAACCAAATTGATTTTTGGACCTCCATATATATAGGCTTCATACATGAGCCTATTTTCTCAAGTGTTTTTCCACATCCACAAAAATTGTGCTCACACTGGTATCCTCCATTAATTCTTCCTTAAAATCAGGCTGAAGAAATTCCTTTAAAACCGGTTCTGATCTCCTCCAATTTTCTTGCAATATGTTTGTTTGTCGCAGTGTGCAAGTGGTAATGCACACCTACCATCGGATGAGTCCAGGAACAGATCACAGTTGTCAATATGTTTTCTTGCGACCGAAACACACAACACAACCCCCTCACACAACAACCATCCTATCATTCCTCAAATAAACTCTCAATCATCTATCTCTTTTTTTGTGGACATTGGGACCATCAATCCTACTAGATCACTAGCCACTGGGCCCCTCAGATCTTTAACTTTCCATCTTCATTTGCTTCCCAATCTAGTATACCGAGCCACCAACTCACCAAGCCCTTAGGGCTTCAATATTACCCCTTCAACTTGTTGGTACTCTAATATGGTACATCATCCCACAGGCCTACCAGGCTCACTGAGCCCTCTTATTGCATCTTCAATCATTCTTTCAATCTGGTATGTTGTCCCACCCACCAAATCACCTTGCCCTCATGGCTTCAAACTTACCCCTTCAACTTGTTGGTACTTTGATCTGATATATCGTCCCACGGGCTTATCGAGCTCACTGAGCCCTCTTATTGCATCTTCAATAATTATTTTGATCGGGTATGTTTTCCCACCTAACAATCGGCCCATCGGGCTCATTGACTCACTGGGCGACTGGCCCTCAAAGACCTTTCATTGCAACTTCAAACTATTTATTTGATATGGAATCATGTTGTAGTAGGATAGAATACGTGTTCTGACACATGGTGCTGACATGGCTACTATCATGGTGTTGATGTGGCATCCCTACCGGCCACCCGGGTGCTTTTAACACTTCGCTTTCACTTTAGTACTTTGATCCGGTATGGAACCTTGTTTTACCAAACTCAATCAATTTATGCCATGTGTATTTCTTTTTCATCGGGTCCACCGGGCCACCAACATACCAGGACCTCAAATATTCAACCATGCACCTTAAATTTTACTTTGATTTAATATACTAGCCCACTAGGCTCACTGGCCTATCAGGCTCACTGGGCCACCAGCCCACTGGGCCCCCAAAATTTCAAGTGCATGCCTTCAAATATGCATTGGTACTCCAATCGAATCTCAGTTGTTGATCCTTCCCATTGATCAATGATCAGAATTTAATCCATTGCAGGTCTATGATTCTACCACATGGTTTGATCTCCATTGTTGATCTTCTTTGTCTCGGCCGATGGGTCTACCAGTCTACCGGGCTACCAGGCCACTGGGCCTTCATAACTTTAACACTATGAACTCAATCTTTCTCTTTGATCAACCCACTAGGGAACCTTTTCATTGTGTACTCATTTTGGTCTGATATTTGATATTGTGGGACCCACAACATAAACTTTTATGCCTTTCACAGGGTTCCATAACTTTCTCATTCGCATTCAAACTAAGTAACAACTCCTTTACAATATAAATCCTTCAAAATCAGATTTCCTTATGAATGTGGGATTTATCTTTTACCTTGATCTAGCTATTCTATCCATCAAGCACCCTCACGGAAACTCAACCCTCTCCAAAACACAATCAGTGTAGAGAGACATTCAAACCCACTACTTAGCTTCATACTTTGGGTTCCCTATACAAGATTCATTCGAATGCTTCCTTTGTCTGTACAAGATTCACAATCTAGATGCTTCCTCTGTCTATCGAGACTGATTTTCTTTAGCCTTATTAGTCTCCCCCAGTCGGTGACGTCAATGACATCAATGATTAGCACATTTTTATCTACCTTTGATATCAATGGCAAAACTTTCAACACCCTATGCTTGTAACAATGGGGAATGGAAGGGCCCACTAGAGTAGTAATAGTATAGTATCGGTGGCCATTAAATATAAATTGGATTGGGTCCGTTATGTTTTCTATTTTAAAATAAGGCCTATTATTTATTTATCATGGAATAAATGTAGCATGGCCTCATTCAAGAAGGTCCACTAGGTATTTAGAAGGTGGTTGTGATTAGGGTTTCATAGAAATATATAAAGGATGGATTCCTCCTAATTGAGCATATATCGGAGTATTTTGTATTGGATCTTATCTCATTGAGAGGTCACCCTAACTTAAGAGGCAAGTGAACAGGAGTGGATTATTTCCATAAAAGGATCATTGTAAGGTGTTTTCCTCCCTTAAGGGTATTTTGATAAATAAAGCATGAGAATTTTTAAATATCATTTATTGTGATTCAAGTTTAAGGTTTAATGATCGTAACAATTGGTATCAAACCTATTTCTTGGGCCAAGAAGGAATATTTTTTTCTTCTATTTTGTAGGTTTTCAAAGGGAAAGAGAGGGCCATGACACTTAGATCAATTATTCTACCTTTTTTTTGTTGAATTTGTAGAAAATAGTTGCAAATCTGATTTTTCTAAAAAACAAACACCCGATTTCTAAAAGAAAAATTATCCCAATCAAAGTCCAAGAAGTGGATATATCACATATTTAAAATTAGCTATCCTAGGTATTTTTAGTGACAATCATGAATATTACACAGAAGATATATTTTGATAGAGTTTCCAAATTGCAACTAGACCAATTCCATTAGATAGACAATTTTGGGGGATTTTATTTGATCTATTATATGATATATTTCTAATCAATATTCAATGTGCTACAACCCTTAAAAAGTTTCGCCCACGAGTTGGGAGGAAGTGAAAAAATCTATGTTGGATGTTTAGGCACATTTGCAACAACTTCATGAGAGTTGTATCATTCATGAAAAATATCATTTCATCAATGAAGAGTATAACCAATGTATATATATATATATATACTCCTAGTGGGATTTATAGGATGCTTGTGAGGAATGATACATGGAAATTTGTCATTTTGGGAAGACAACTACTTTCACCTTCTATTTGATGTCTCTACTCCACCTGATGTAGAGAGAATCATTGAGGGAAATTAGAACCTCATTATGACTACCAGTGTTCAACATACATATTCTTGAGTGATAGTGTTCCTTTCATATAAATAACTAGCCTTTTATAATTAGGCAAATGATATTTTGGACATGGAAGATTCTTTTTATTTGGATCCACATATCTAAGGTGGGAATTGGGAGAACCATATTCAACCATTCATCAAGAGTCAACAATTTGGAGTCAACATGAGCACTTGGACATGGGCCCCAATTTTATGGACAATCTCTTTGGATTCCTTTAGGTTTACAGTTATTACTTGCACATGAGACAGTAGCTACTTCAACATGGTATTCGACACTCATACAGGGAACAGAGGTTTATGAATTAGCTTCTTGGAATACTCTAGAATTATGGCCAACCCTTTCACAGGGGACCCGGGTTTCATATACTACTTCAGCATTGCAAACAGTGTCAATACATGGGACCCTAATTTATTGGTGTGCATCATCACTACAAGCATTGAGGTAAACACTTCTCAAAGCGGGATGGAATGTTGGGATCTTACCTAGGGGTGTAATACGGGGGGTGAAGAGCCCACTATAGTAGTAATAGTATAGTTATGGTGGTCATTCAATGTAAAGTGGACTAGGTCCACTATGGTTTTTATTATTAAATAAGGCCCACTAGTTAGCTAACATGGAATAAATGTAATGTGGCCTCATTAGAGGAAAGTGAATAGGAGAGGATTTCTTCCATAAAATGAGCATTATAAGGTGTTTCCCTACCTTAAGGGTATTTCGATAAATAAATAATTAATCATTAATGAATATCATTTATTGTGATTCAAGTTTAAAGGTTAAGGATCATAACATCAAAACTACTTTATTTGAAGATATATGAGTGAATAGATAGCATATTGTGTGATAAACATCCACCATGATTTTGAATGAGTGTTGGCATGCCTAATAACATATTGAATAATATATAAGAGTTTGTGACTCATAACATAGTGTTGTGCCACGAAAATGACAATACAACACTCTATGCCAAGCTTCTTTTTGCATCCTAAAGATATAAGGAACCCCTTCATTCTCTTATCAATTTTGTTAAGATGAATGCTTTGTTCCATAGAATATTATCACATTTATTAAGGTGGAATTTTGATTGTTGAAACAAATCTATAACCTTGTCTTCCTATCCCTTGGATATCCTTATATCTAACTTTCCATGTTCCTATCAACCTCTTATGTCAAATATTGCAACTAAACATGTTCTATAGTAACAATTATGTTAGTGCATTAACTAGGATTAACAATTTATTCACAATGTCTCATAAGTAGTAATTAATGAAATCTAATTATAGGTGCCTTAAAGGAATTTATGCATTAACCATTATCATCACTAAATCAATGATCATCTTGATTTAGTGATATGTGTGTCAACCATCAATGATGAAGCACTGGAAGAATTAACAACAACTTATGTTAACATAGTCAAGAGAAATCCCTTTAATGCAATTCATGTTTAAATATTCTTTGATTACTAAGTATTAATTCTTAATGATGTGTATGTTTACTACTGCGGGAAGATAATAGGCATCCCATTTAAACAAATAATTCATGATTGATCATATTCAATCAAAGAAAACACAACAATAAATCTATTGCAATATAGTTGAGGGAACTTTAGTAAGTCTTCGCATCCATCAAGGTTTCTAATTCATCACATCATCAAGGAACAATGATGTCTAAGGAGACTCATAGATTATAAAATTAGGGTTTACCACTAAACTCAAAGTGAAGATTAAGAATCCATTTTTTTCATAAGAATTTAGGTGCAAGTAAGGTAATATAACCAGTGAAGAAAACATATCAAAGATGTTGAACTTATTTGGGATCATCAATTGCATCAATTCTTGATTCACAAAGAAAGGTAGGATACAATCAATGAATTTGAAACAAAAAATAAAATAAAATTGATGCTTTCTAGTCTATAGGGTCTAAGGTTTGATCAACACATGAATAGATAGATAGAGAGATAAATAAAATTGTTTCTAGAAAATTGATCCAAAGCAAAGCAGGCCTAAGTGTTTTCTACTTAAGAAAAAGAGTGTGTATTGTTGTAAAGCATTCTTTTTATTATCCACCTTATTTTTTTCAATCAATTTATGAAGCTAAATACCATTATCATTGTAAATATTGGGAATTTTGATAAGAATTTGTGGTTCTTTCCCATGTTGTCTTTGTCTCAGTCTTAATATATACAGCTTCATTGTCGCATCCCTCAACTAAGTGTGTTTTGGCCTTAGGAGGCAAATGCATTTCTTTTAACCTCTATTTGATAAGACAACTACCATTTGAATGTGTTTGATCTCGTGGATTTCATCGCTTATTCACATAATACAAAACATTTATCAAATGGCTCACTAACATTGGAGAAGCTTCAAATCACTACAATGTTCATCGGATTATTCATTTTCAAGACATAGTGCTTCAAAGCCTCTTTGATTAAAATGAAATTATGTAGTTTTTCCAGATCAATGACCCTAGTGTATTAGTTGTTTATATGTGAGAAATTACTTGGAATTCAAACACTAATTCTATATCTACTTTTTATGTAGCAATTCTTTCCTACAATTGCAAGGGAGAAAATATGATTGAATAGATAGTGGATTATGTGATAGAAGTCTGCTATAGTTCAAACGAATTATGGAATACTTGACTGCATCCTAAATCATATCTAAGAGTTTATGACTCATAAATTTATTCTCTAACATTGCAATGACAATGCAACACTCTATGTTGCTTCATTTTGTGTCATAAGGGTGTTAGCATCCCCTTAATTCTCCTCTTATTTTTATGAAGATGAATGATTTTTTTTTCATATTACTATCACATTTAGCAAGAGATACCATGATCATTGAAACAAATATATAACCCCATCTTTCTATCTCTTGGATCTCTTGATTTTCTACTTTCCCTGTGCTTGTCAACCTCGTTTATCAACTACTATAGTTGAACATGTTCTACAATAACAAGTTGTTGAACATATTGTAATTGATGTGTTGTCATTGATGTCAATAGTCGATGTCATTATGAAGTGATGATGATTTTTTATGAACAACACGTAGAGGAATATACCAAAAATATCAGAAGGGAAAGTGCATTGCAGAAAGGCGATCAGGATTGAAATACCCACAGTAAAACTACAAAAGAATCGAAGAAGAATCCTATCCACTGATGTAGATTTTGGGACAAACCAGAACCATCAGATATGGGAGTTATAGAGGAGGATATTCAGATCAAGATCCGATTAAGTCTCGACCATCGAATCTCAGTAAGGGAAGATCAATGGTGGGGAACCATTACGAAATGCAAGGGTTGATTTAACGATCGTGCAAGTTTTGGTTCCTCAATCCACATCGATCGTCGACCGATACCTACCAATAGATCTATGGTTGGCATTGATTCCACAGCCTCGGAGCCCCTAAGTCATGAATAACTAAATACCTTAAGAGTGGATCTCCTTTTTTCCTAAGCCCACGGTCCTAGCTCCTGGACTTATGAAAATCTATCAAGAAGAAAGTGCTAATACGCACGCAGATGGAATTTTCTCCAGGAGAGTTGGAAAATTGGAAAGGCCGGAGACCCAAAGCTCTAAATCCATGAAGTGAATGAGAACCGACCACTCAATCGTAGATCAAGTCATGGCCATAGATTTGTTTGAAACCTATGGACAAGATAGGATCGCCCATCTACGGAAGAACTAATATCGACCATATAATCTACTTCAGTGAAATGCACTTCGAAAGGTTGAATGATTGCAAAGGCCTGAAGTCCCTAAGGCTGAAATAAATATGTACCATTCATCTAAGAGTTGATCACAGTCGTTGGATCAAGGACTCATATGAACCTATGACTAGGAGGAGGACATGTGCCACATTAGGAGATCCACGTCAGCAAGGACACATGGTGGAATCAGATGGTGACAAGTGTCTTGGTCCAGTTGGCACTTTAGGTTACGTAAGTCACAAATCTAGGTGACATGTGGCAGCCACTCAATCAGTGCCAAGTCAATAGTGATGTCAACAAGTTATGTCACTCCGGGAGTTTTTCCTTCGGGGGAAACTAGCAACTACCCTAAGTGTCGAAGGCGACACTCAATGCTAACCATTTATCTAAGATCCTCCAGATTATCACATGACTGTTAGATCAAAACGTAGTGGAAAGATTATGTAATCACTCTCATGTTGACCACTTTGGCACTGAACAAATCCAACAGAAATTGGAACAGTAATTACCTGGACCTCTGAACCCTTGAAGTCTCGAAATCTCAAAGTAAATTGTGGTCATCCATCTCAACCTTTTATTAAGTCATGGTCATTGGATTAAGTAGTGGAAGGATAGTGTAAGGATCAAATCTAAACCGTTGATCTAGTTTCGGAAATAATGATAACCATTAGATCAATCCTTGTGAGAGGTAACTACTTCAGGGAATTGAAACTCCGGAAGATTGGATGAGAGAGAAAGTGCTTGAAGGTCGAAGTCTGGAGGACTAGGTTCCATCCCCCGGTCATGGGTTACGAACACATAAATTCATGTAGCGCTAGGAACATCGCTTAAATTAATAATCATGTGGTTTACGCATATGGTCACATGTAAATGGTTTGAAGGAAGCACCTCTACAGAATTTGATTTCTACAATATTTACAAAGACATGGAATCAAGTTAAAATAAATTGATCCATACCTGTGATCGATTTATGAAAAGCACTCTCACTAAATTAAAAATTCTTCAAAATAATGTTTGAATAATATTAGATATTATGGTTAATTTAAAATGAAGAGGTGCGATGGTCCAAACAAAGGGACACAATACTTCATAGCTCAGACTAGTTGGAAGATTATATAAATGAGGAAGAATGGTGAGAAGAAAGTGTCTCTGTAGTCCATATTAGAAGATCAAAATAGAAGCAGAGTCCAATAAGAAGAATTGATGATTCTTATGAAGTGAGGGTGGAAGGGAGGAGCACAGAAGGATTCATATCCTTTACTAAGTAAGTGTAATTTAAGGGAGTTGGTGTTTCCTGGGGTTGGTGCCCAAAAGACAAGGGAGTTGGTGCTTCCTGGGGTTGGTGCCCTAAAGACAAGGGAGTTGGTACTTCCTATGGAAGGTGCCCTAAAAAATAAGGGATTTAGTGCTTCCTAGGGTTGGTGCCCTGAAGAAGGGGATTTGTGTCTCCTAGAGTTAATGCTCTAAAAAGGATTGGTGTCCTTCACTATTCTTCATAAAATCCTTGTAATTCCTATTAATTATATTTATATAATTGATTTTACAAACAAATCCATTGTTGGTCTTGTTGTCACAGGGGCAGACCCCGGGTTCAATGCTACAACAGCGCACCAACAAAACCCTAACTATCGTCCCTTTCGGAAACCCCTGCGAAGCAGATGAAGTCTCACCTGAGGTAGAGGAAGGGTTGGTCGCAAGACTCAGATGCCTACAACCTTAGCTGGGACACAGATCTATGATTCTAGTATCTAACAGAGCACCTAGCAGTAAGCCTTCATCAATATTTAACCAATATCTACTCTACAGATAAAACATAGCATCACAGCATTCACCTAGATCTAATGTATCTAAGCACTTAGCATAAGGAATTATATCAGATCTAGCAGATTCAAGCACTAAGCAAGTTCACAGAGGTCAGATCTAGCATCCAAATTCATCATAAGCACAAAGTATAAACAGATCTATCTATCTATCTATGTCAAGAACTTAGCAGATAACACATAAGTACACCAACACATCGCACAAAGCAGAGCAACACAACATATACCTGGTTCACCCCCACCCTGGGGCTACGTCCACCAAATCTTGTTCTTTATTAGCTTCTTCAATCAGATACATGCACAGAGCCACAAAGACCTTACTCTACATAGGACATTATATCTGCGCACCTCGCTAGATCCTCCTTCCTTGTATTACAGTACAAAGCCCTTCACATTCTGTTACAACCACTTGCACTTAGCTCTGCAAGTCTCTCACAGTATGCAAAAGGAATTTACAAGCCACATTTTCACTTAGGAAAACATCACATAGATGCCTCTTCTCTATTTCCTTACATCGCCTAGACATCTATTTATATACTACAAAATAGTCCTAAGCAACGGTAAACCCATGGGCCAACATTACCATACCTGTTACATATTCCCAAATCCCAAAAAGGACCCAAAAAGGGGTCGAGATCCTGCAATCGTTGCTTCATCTTGCGCTTCAATTTCAACAAGTTGTCAAAGTCCAAAATGGTCAAACTTGACCAAGGATCTCTCAAAACTTGGTCAAGGACCAACAGGCCTCCAACACTCACATTTGACTCGTCTCGATTCACTCTGATGTAAAAAATTTTGCTTCGAAAGCCTTGAGTTCGGCTTGAGCTTCTTCGACTTGTTGTTGTGCTACGACCTCTTGTTCAACAAACTCTTGGATGACTTCATCGTTCACAGGTCCTTCCAGGCGTTGTTCAACTACATTAACAACCTACTCTAGTTCTGCTCCTCGGCCTTCAACTTTTGTGAACAATTGGTAGGCCTTATCTTGTACGGGTTGGAGTCTCTAAGTTACTTCCATAACTCTGCTCTGCATAGTGTGAATTTGTTACTGGGCATTGCGTTTCTCTTGAGATCTCTTCATTCTTTTCACAGCTGATAGGAGCTTCAACTGTGCCTGTATTGTTTCGGTTTGATACTTCACCTCTTGGAGCTACGACTCTAGTGCTCTTAATTCTGGACTCTCAGCAATTCTCTCGTATGTCAGGGCACTGTGATCACTCAACTACTTGTATTCCATAGCAAGGGCTTTCAGTCTCTCAACTTCGCTCCTGGCAGTTGCTCCTCTTTGGTCCTTCACATCCTGTGGGGTCTCGGGCACTATGGATAGTTCTAAGTCTGCAATGCATTGTTGTAGCCGCCAGATCACTTCTTTAATCTGCTCTACTTGTTGTGTAACTCGATCTTCTGACTTTATTTCTATGAATGTCACAGAGAGAAGTTCTTTGTTGACCGCTTCCTTTACTTCGAGTTTCTCAGAGAGCAAATGTTATTTTCCTTGTTGTATTTGTGATTTTTCTTCTTCAAACTTCGCTTGGAGGGTAATATTTTCTTGTTTTGTAGCTTGACATTGTTCTACAAGTACTCCTTGTACTTGCATCAAAGCCTGGGTGGCTTGTTTTGTTTCCTCTTATGCTCGTTGAAGGCGAGCTTCAACTGTATCAGCTAATCGATGGAGTTGGGTTGGCTCGTCTCCCAGCTCTGGTGTTCCCAATGGCATAGGCATAGAGGAGACTGCGCAGTTGGACTATAGTGCCTGTTGTACCCCTTGGAGTTCGATTTAAATCCTATCATACATTGTTTCCTGCTTGGCCCCTTTTTTTTCTTTTATTTCCAACGAAGCATTGTTCAGGGCTACTATGAGGAATTCAAAGTCGTCAGAGGTGAGGATAGTCTGCATCTTGGTCATGGAGGCTTTCGATTTCTTCTTGGAATAAGGTTTCGGAGGTGAACCCTTCCTCTTCTTCAGGGTATCAACCTCGTCTCCTTGCTTCTGTTCGACTTATTTTTCATCTAACTCTTCACCATCACCTCCTTGCTCTGGTGATATGGAAGTCGTCTTCACGGATGCACTATCTAATCCTTGGACCTCTTCGGTCTTATTTTTCCTACTAGGTCCGAAAGTATCCTACACATTTTCTAGGTTGTCGATGTTAGATATCTTTGTGGGGTTGGCGAGGATAAGGAGGTCAGCAGACCATTCCTTAGTAATCTCCTCCAGGTCCTCCTCCGTCAGCTTGTAGTAGGACTGAAGTTGTTTCTTATGGTCATCGGCGTGCGCTGTAATATAAATGAAATGTCAATATACGATGAACTTCATCAAAGGTCGGAACCATTGTAGAGTGTTCAGAGTCATGCAAGGCTCGAACTGGATGGATCTCTTCAGCTGATAGTAGTAGGTATGAAAAATAGCATTTGACTGCCACTGTTTGTTCATATCTCTAGAATACCAAAATGTACTGAACTTCGTGGCCAATGGCTCAAATGGCTCGATGTCAGGGAAGGTTGCACCTTCCAGCATATCCTAGGAAATGAATGCGATAAAGATTAAAAGACAACTAAAATGGAATTATGTTGTGAGTGGGAAATCCCTCTATGGACTAGCACTTAGGTTTTTATCATGCATGCAGAAAATACCTAAAGATTCCTACTTTCTACCGTCATCCTGGACCTAATCCCCATTATTCTTAAGAAAATACGTAGTTAAGAAGATCAAGTGAGCATACCTTATTTCGAGCATTTGATATTGATCCTTCTTCACGCTTGGTCGCTCTTTGACTGCAACTCTCCTCCCAAGGCTGACCTGCATTCACACAAGACAAACAAAGAACTCCACATGCATTTGATCTACAGATTAATGGGTTAGATATTTAATCAACATGTACGCAATAAACAATGAAAACCTCATATGGTGGGATGGGAAAAGTAGTTCTTTATTATTAACTTCACTAAAGCAACTTACAATGATGAAGTCGGCCACTGCTCCATGAACTTGGTCCTGGGCTCCTCTTCAACTTTCTTCCAACTTCTTTTCTCTATACTGCTCGTTTCACAAGGATGGCTAAAGGTTGGGACAAAGGGAATGCTCAATTGGGTATAGTTTCTTTACTATGATTCTCCTCCTTCCAAATGGGACCCCTAACCCTTCTCTTATAGGCTAGAAGAAGCTAGGTATTTGGTAGAATGTTCGGCCATGCATGGTCGGAAGGTTTAGTTAACTTACCCAAATATTTGTGTTCCTTCAGCAACTTTCCTTTTTTTCGTGATTTTGTAGGTACACGTGGGTTGTCTTGGGTCAGCTAGTGTGTACACGCATGCAGTAATGTAGCAGGGTGTGTGGGCCTTTATAAAAGGGGTTTTTAAGAAGAGTTGTTCAGCAGTGTTTTGGAAAAAAAGGAATCTGAGATGGCCTAATGCCAGGTAAGCATGTCTGGTGAAAATTAGGGTTATAACAAATTCATAACCTTGATCATGTGCTTCTCTGCAGCCTAGTTCCAATTAATTCACTAGGTACTTTTCCCAGTTCATCTGTAGGCCTTCTGCACACTTCCCTGCGAGGTCGACTACAAAGTCGGTGACTTGGGTAGGTCGGTTCTTTCTTACTAACTTCCCTGCAATCAACTGATAGGCGAGGTGCACTGCGCCACTCTGGATAGAAGCTACCTTGTAGTCTCACATCCCCTTCTCGACATTGTCGTAGGTTTCCTTGATCCTCTGTGCTAGAGAATGATCCATGGTTTTTCCTGGATAAAATTCCTGTGGATCAGGTCCCTGCATACTCAACCCTGTGGTCTGATTGATCAATGTTGTATCAACTGTGATACGGAGGTATAGCCACAAATAGTTGTCATGGTAACAAGAAAGTAGCAGCTTGACATAGGCATTCACCTCCTAGTGTCTTCCGAAGTGTGGGATATTCATAACGTTCAGCAGGGTGGATTGTGCGAGGTTATGGGTCCATGTCTAGGGGATTATCTTTGAATTATTCCCCTTCATTCTTGTCAGGTACTTATGTGGGGCGAGCATGCTATAGAATTTTTGGTCGCCGAGGTTGAAGCTGTTGAACTTCAACGCTGCAATCTTGTCTTGGTCTGCTCGAACTGCGCGGATCCCCTTCGAGAGGTTTGCAGTGACCAAGGTGTACTCGAAATCTCTGGACACTCTATCTCGATTTACTGCACCACTCAGAGGTGGTATGTAGGTGGGTAATATAGTCAGGATCAATTTGGAATTTGCTAGATCATCCTGGTGCTTGGTTCTCTTTCCATATGATGGTTGGGATGGTCCGGCTCCGTGAGCAGTCGATGGAGATGCTTGCACTATTCTTGTGGATGAAGTTTGTAAACCTACAGATGATCCTCTCTCTGACATGAATCTTTTAGTCATCATGTCGAGGAGTACTTATGTCATAGATTCTTTGACTGTGTTGAGATCCTCAGACATACGTGCTCGGGATTAACTAGATTGGGTTCAAATTAATTTAGACATTGCAATGGAATAGATGGCAATAATGCGATGATCACTATGCAAGATCAACTTAGTCCTTGGGCTCTAATTCTTGGTTAGCAAAACTTTTATCGGTGCATGGTGCAATGAGATAAATACGTAACTCGGCAATAGGTCGCTTGCAAGGGGTATGAAGCCTTCATGAACTTTGTTATGTCCATTATGGCGCGGTCCCAACGGTCTGATGGTGAGTTGTCTAGTCATAAATTCCTTTCTACCCGTTCGAAGCGTTGGTATAACAAGTTATAATGTCCCCAATGGCTATATTCCTTTACCATTGCAAAGTGCCATGTGTCGCTGTGCTGATATCCCAATGAAGCTCCAATTTTGACAATTTTCCTTCTGCGAGGTTCCTTCTGGATCTTTCTGCAACTTTTTGATCTTAGCTCTCTTCTTACTTAGTTTTCTATCCTTCTTTCCAATGATCTTCGTCTTGAAATTCCTTTTCCCATTCTGATTTTTATCTTCTTTTGACATATTGACTTCACGTTGTTGAGATTCTTTCCTAGGATTCAAGGGTAATACTTCTTTTTTAATCTAGGATAGGTATTTCAGTCTTCTGTGGGTACTCTAGTGTTCTTGAAACTTTGATATCTACATCGTTGTTGTGAAATAGTTGTGATCTATTCTCCTTTTCTTCAATCAAGTGTGTGATCCTTTTAGTTATAAAATATTTTAACTATTTCTTCTTCTTCTCTAAGACTTCTTCTTCTTCCTTCCTTCTGGCTCGATCCCTTTCAATCCAAGGTCTTCCTAGTAACATGGTAAATGGAGCGTTGTCGTCAATAAATTTAATGATCTCGAAATCTTCTTCTGTCGAAGTTCCATTGACATTCATAGGTATCTGAGCGAGCTTCCCACATAGGGTTATCAGTTTTCCTCTAAATAATCATGTTCCTCCCAGTGAAGGAACCATAGCAGGCTTTCCTAAAAGTTCCCATGTTCTTTCTGTCATAGCATTCACCTCTGTTTCCTCATCCAGAACACAGTCAACGTCGAAGTCTCCTAATCTTGCTTCAATGCATTATTTTTCTTTGAAGATATCTGATAATATGACATGTCGATGGTCATTCAGGGTTTCTCTCATTTGTAACAATACTTTCTCTGATTCTTTCTGGGATTCTGCCATAGTATTAGTTTTTGGATATGCCTTAGGGTTTTCTTGGTTCAGATTCATTCTTTCAACTTTATCAATCATTCTAGGGCAATCCAATACTTCATGGTCCATAGCTTTACAACAAAGACAACTAGGTCTTCTCCCAGGGCATTCCTTAGCAAGATGTCCTAGTTTTCTACAACTGTAACAGAGGGTTAATCCTCTCTTTATTTTAACTAATCCCCAACCCTTTTTGTACTATGCGCTAGGATCGTAGGAGCTAACCTACAAAAAATTCTTTCTAGGATCCTGCATCCATTTTTTAGTCCAAATATTCTTTCTATGCATAGGTATAACATATCTTTCAATATTCTTATTAGATCTACTCATGTCAAACCTTCTTTCATATACCAATACTCTAGTTTTCAAGCTAGGACAGGATCTATCAAACATACCTAGATCCATGCTTTAGAAACAAAATTTTCCACTTGTCTTACTTCTACAGAGAACAAAGCTTTCAGATCTAGAACTTTTCACTATTCTTATCTTTATCAGAGCACAAATCTTGCAGATATTAATTATTTTCTTCAGATCTTACCTCTTTTCTTGGCATAGAGATTCACAAGTCAAGAAGAATGTTGTGCACTAGGGAAATAGATCTACACATAGAGATTTCTTAGTTTCAGGTCAAATCTTTGCACAAAGCTTCTTCTTCCTCAGTTCCCATCAATCACAGTTTCAGTCCCAACAACGGAACCATTTGTTGGCACAGGGGCAGACCCAGGGTTCACTCCAAAAGCGTACCAACAAAACCTAGCTACTGGCCCTTTCAGAAACACCTACGAGGAAGATGCAGTCTCACCTGAAGTAGCTATGAGGGGGTTGCAGGATAGATATGTCTACAACCAAGGGGAATATCAAGTGGATCGACTACCAGAGAAATTCAGTCATTTATATATCACTTACCAACTTATCTCTTACTTCACACAGCTGCCTATCAGATCTAACACATTTACACAATAACAATATATCAAAGGCAAAAAAACATAGCATCAATCACACACACAAGACAAGATATACGTGGTTCACCCTCTCTCTAGGGCTACATCCACAGAATTGTGCTTTATAATGTATTAAGACGAAGCATACAGTTCTTTTCTGTTCTCTTAGCTAGAAGATCTTATTTCTTCTCCTCTCTGTCCCTCCCCTTCCTACGCACCCAGCTGTAGAACTTGGTCTCCGCACCTAGCTGAAGATCTTACAATACCAGAAGGCTCTCACTCTTAGCACTTCTCTCTCTCACAACAACAATCCTTCATACTAGAACAACAATGACAACACACAATCATAACACCAACAACAACCCAACCCAGGTCCTCTTGACCTTTATTTATACATTACAATAGCTCATCAACATCCTTAGGCTGAAACCTAAGTGTCAAAACCCTAGATACCAAAACCCTAGGTGTCTAAAACCCTAGGTCAACTTGACCCGTGTTTTCAAGGCTTTGCCAACCTATCTTTCCTTCCTTCTCGTGTGGTGCTCCAAAGCATCCAATGGTGGATTTTTCTCCTTGCTGAGTTGTCCAAGATCCTTATTCCTTGTTGATCTATCATCCTCAATCTCCTCATACAACGGCTTGCTTCCTTTTACTTCACTCCGTCTTTTATGCTCTTTTGATCACTTCGACCCAATAATAGTCATTGTGTCTTCCACGCAGTTCTCATTTCTCCTTTTCTTCCTTGACCTTCGCTTACTTCCGTAACTAAGGGCCAACAGATCTATTGTGGTAATTAACAAAATATAAAAGTAACTGCTAATTATTGAAAAAAGGTAATATTGATTCACCACCCCCTCTCAGTATTCCATCAATTGGTATCAAAGTGGGTTCCTTTAGCATATTCTAACAACTGGAAGGTAGATCTGAAGATGGATCAACAAGAGGTAATGTCTAACAAAAAATCACCATTGTTCAATGGAGGTGGCTATGCTCTATGGAAAATAAGAGTGAAAAAATTCATGTTGGCTCTTGGTTTTGATATCTGGCAATCTGTTGTAGATAGTTAGACTACACCAACTACTCCACCCAAAGATGTTGCAGGAAAGAAAATCTGCAATGACAACTCAAGAGAAGTTAATGCAATTCTAGGAGGGTTGACAAATTTTATATGTGTGAAGGTTATGCATTATAATTCAGCCAAAGAAAACTAGGACAAATTGGAGGTTGTATATGAAGGAGATAGAAAAGTCAAGGAAGCCAAACTACATACCTATAGAACTCAGTTTGAAAATCTGAAAATGAAAGAAGAAGAGAACATTGTTGAATACTTTCATAGGGTAGATGAAGTGGTTAATTCAATCAGAGCAGCAGGAGAAGAACTTACAGAAAACCTATTGTACAAAAGATATTAAGGTCATTACCTATGAGATATGATGCCAAGATTTATACAATTGAAGATATTCCTGGTCTTGACACACTCACAATTGATCAACTTCATGGAATTTTTACTGCATATGAAATGAGAATAGGGAATGATAAATCATCGAAAAGAGAAACAACCTTTAAAGCATATAAAACAAAGATGAGGCAAGAGAAAAATACCAATGATGAGTTATCAAATATATCTGATGAAGAAACTGCCAACTTCATAAAGAAACTCAAGAAAGGGACAGGGAAATACAGAGGAAATATTCCTCTAATATGTTTCAACTATGGAAAAATTAGACACTTTGCCAATAAATATAAATATCCTAAGTAGGAGGAAATTGATGACCAAATAACCTTCAAAAATCAGAAGAAAAACAAAACTAATAATAAAAATAAGTTCTACAAGAAAAAGAAAACATTATTTACTCAAGAAAACAGTAGCTCATCAGAAGAAAATGAAGAAGATGAACCAGAGCTTCTATTTATGGGAATAAAAACTCAAGATGATAAACTTTCGAAAGATGAAGAAGAAGTGAACTTCGAAGAAGAAATCCTTAGTGTAATTGGAGAACTAAGAAAAACTAAAAAACTAAATAGGGTACTAAGGGAAGAGATTCTAGAGATTAAAGAGGCTACTAAATCAAGAGAGAGGGAAGTTTCCAAAACCATCAACGAGTCAAAATAGATCATTAGTGATTTTAAGTCCCAGCTCTTGGAAGATAATAAAATTGAATAAGTCATTTTAAAAAAAACTTAATGACAAAAAAACATGTGAGAAACTAGAAGCTGAGATTAAGCTGCTAAAAAGTGAAATTGAGAAAGAAAAGAAGGGATCACAATTTGGAAATAGTTCAAAGATCTTAGATGAAATTATCAGTAGTCATGATCCGGATTTAGGAGTGGAACAAACTGATTAATGGATTGAATACAATAAACAAAGAGATATCGAGAATAACACAAATATCCAGTGAACAATTTCTTTTATTAAATAATGAAATAGGATAAAACTATAAAACTGTAGAATTGAAAACTTGCTCGAATGGTGGTAGCTATCTCTGAGAAGAGATGTGGCTTCTACGTGCATCTGTCTAAGAATAATGGATTACAATGAGGCTCCATAGGCCTTTTGTATATTACTCATGAATTCCAAAACCCTAGACATCCAAAAACCTAACCCTAGAAGGTGAAACACTAAAAGTCATGTGGGCCCTATAGGTAAGTTGGTGTAATTTGGTACCTCAACTTCCTAGGGTCGTAAATTTTGCATATGAACTCTGTTTTAGGCGCGTGATATCCCGTTGAAAAGGTATTTCATAGAAATACACATTCTATTGTCAAACTCTAACTCTGTCTATAGTTTGATTGTGGCAAGCCAAAAAAACAACGTTTAAGGCCCCAAAACGGCCCCGGAAGTACAACAAGATGTGTTGACATGAAAACATACAACATAAGCCATTTGGATTAGGAGAGAGGCCACCTATATCCACCTAGATGATGTGTGGGGATTTAGACAACACCACAAGTGTAGAACCCACAATTACAAAGAAGTATAACAGAACATGCTGAAAAAAATGGACACGAGGAGCCATGTGGAATAGGTGGGTGGCCACCAAAATCCACTTGGATCAATCATCCCCTCTTAGGAAGAAATGGTCTCCATTTTGTTGATTTACCCCATCAGGTGAGGAAACGTCTGCTGGATTTGGCCCCGGGTGAGCCACTTTCCTTGGTGTAGGCGTTTCCCTACCTTGACAACCCGATAAAGTTGGATTTGTTGTTGGTGAGTACCCTTGACCTGTGTATCCACGATATGATCAGTGGATGCTTGTTCCATGAGCTCTATTGGTGTCATATGTTATGCGACCTCATAAGTGTCCAATAATGGTGTAAAATAAGGCTGAAGGAGGTCAACATTGAATACTGGATGCAGACCAAGGAAGGGTGGAGTGTTGAGCTCAAAAGAATTGATACCCACATCCTTGGTGATAGTGTAAGGCCCATAACGAAGTGGGTGAAGCTTCTGAAGGGGCTCGGTGAGATGCTCCTTCTACATATGTAACCAAACTTTTTCGCCAACCTGAAACTGGTGTGGTACTTTGTGTTGATCATGGTGCTTCTTATACTTAGCATTGGATTTCTGCAACATCTTCTGGACCTATTAGCAGATGTGCTAAATCCACTCAATGAATCTAGTGGATTTGTCGATTGCAAACTGAGAATGGGAAGATTTTTTTTGTGTTGTGGGAAGAGGGATTACAACATCAATGGGTCCCAAGGGTTGGAATCCCAAACCCACCTGAAATGGGCTATGGTGAAAGCCCTCACGGGAAGATGCTTTGCGGAGTAAGAGAACCCATGCTTAATTATGGAATAATGAGATGAAGGACAATGAATCTGTCAGGTAAACTATCCTAGATGGATAGTTCTTTTCATTCCATTTCCTATGGTATGTGGAACGTCACATAAATCCTCACGGTTAGAGAGTTATGGCCATGAGAAGTTGGAGACCCCAAGTTTGGGTAATGGACCCAATATTGCTTGATGGATAACAGTATGATTTATGATATATTTTCATATAATACTATTCTATATGGATATTACATGTCATTCCATTTCTGGTGGTATGTGGAATGTCACATAACTCCTTATGGTTTGAGAGTTATGGCCTTACGAAGTTGGAGGACCCTCATATGTCATCTAGAAGCCCCAAAAGGTCAAAGTAGTCAAAGTGGTTTAAGAGATTTTAAAAGGTAAATAATAAAGTGAAGT
>SNQJ01S0015445.1:68845-79715 GCA_010110895.2 Picea sitchensis | reverse complement strand
GTGGAAAATAGGGTTTGTGGCTAGTCCTGAAACTAGTCAAAAACAGGTGTTTCAGGTAAAAACGTCATAACTTCTTCATAACAAATCAAAATTAAGTGAAACCAAATTTTTTGGTTAGGGTATAGTCTTTAGTATTCATTTTAATTGTTTCATATTAATTCAACAAATATTTCGTGTGGGGCACGCTCTACAAGGTAGCTCTCTAGAATAAGCCATAATTCAACAAGGTATGCCATTTTTGCTATAACTCATTTTCTGAGAGGTTCCAAGTAGTGACACCTAGAGGAATTGCATAAAACACACTGAATAACAGTGTGTATCAGTTTCAGATCTTTATACATTACAGGTACAAATTTATGATTACTTCAAGTTAGGGTTGTTGACTAATCCAAAACTAGGCATATGAGACTAAAGAAAAGTTTGATGAAAATGCTAGTCTCTTGTTGTTGAAGTTAAGGACGGTTTGCAAGAATGTGATCATATACACAAGGTCTATTATAGAGCTACAAATTAGATTTGGATGATGAAATTGATGAGGTATTTTGGTTGAAGTACATGTTGAGTACATGGTTGAGACAAGTAGTTGATGAGTTGGCACATACATGAGGTGTATAGTTGATGATGTTGGTACATATTGATGAGTCATAGTTGATGCATAGTTGACACATGATTGGTACATACTTGGTACATGGTTGGATTCACTTTTTTATGGTACAAGTTGATTACAGGTTATTTGGTACAGGTTGGTGCATGGTTGATGCACTTGTTTATGGTACAAGTTGATTATTGGTTGAGGTACAGGTTGATGCATGGTTCAGATTTATTGGTTTATAGTTGTATATCTCACAGTGACAGGTTGGCAGTGGTTCCATTATTCTACTTCTACTTCAAGGTGGTAGGATGGAGCAAGGACAGGTGGTTGTAGCCACCTTCCGATTGTAGCCGAAGAACATAGGGGGTCGTAGCCTCCTTGTGGTTGTAGCCAGAGAATTGGGGAGTTGGAGCTTCCCTCAGGTTGTAGCCTAAGAAACTAGGGGGTTGGATCCTCCTTCCAGTTGCAAGTGGAAAACAAAGGAAGTTGGTGCTTCCAATGAATTTAATTCTTCAAGACATATAAGAAAAAACATTCAGTGGTTTTCTCCCGATATGGGCTTCCACGTAAAACATTGGTGTACTGTGTATGTGTATGTTTGTTCATTTGTTCATTGCTTATTTAATATGCAGTTATTGGATGATAATGCTTCATTGATATAACACTTGGATTATATGGTTAAAAATGATTAAATTTCTCTATTACTGATTCACCCCCCCTCTCAGTAATCCAACAATTAGTGTGTATGATCGTCTCTTTCTCCATAATGTAATGTTTCCATTGATGGCAAGCACGTACAATGGAATAAATTTCCTTTTCATAGGTGGGGTATTTCCAGACAGTATCGAAGAGTGTCTCACTATGGTATTCCACCAGATGCTTGTGTTGAGTGAGAACTATGCCCACAGCATAGTCAGATGCATCAGTATCAATCTCGAATGGTTGTTGCAAATTGGGCAAGGAGAGTACTGAAGCTAAGAACAAGCGATGCTTCAGATCATCGAATGCCCATTGTTTCTCCTTCCCCCACATGAACTTGTACCTACCATCGTCCTTGGTCACCTGGTTGAGGGCCCATGCAATATGGGAGAATCCCAACACGAACCATCGGTAGACGTTGGCTAGCCCCATAAATCTTTGAAGCTCAATCAGTGTGGTCGGGGCTGGCTAGTCATAGATGACTTATATCTTAGCTAGATCAACATGTACCCCATGCTAATCAACAATGTATCCCAAGTATTGGACCATGTTCATGCCAAAATATCATTTTTCCAAGTTGGCATATAGCTTTTGTTTTCATAGAGTGCTCAAAACCTATTGAATATTTTACATGTGCTCTTCCCACGTTCTGTTGAAGATGAGGATGTCATCCAAATATACCACCACAAAGGAGTTGGTAAAGGGTCTCAATACATCATCCATCAACCTTATGAAAGTGTTTGGTGCATTTGTTAAGACAAAGGGCATGACTAGCCATTCATAAAGACCTTCTTTAGACTTGAAGGTTGTCTTCCATACATCAGTTGGTTCGATGGGAACCTGGTCGTAGCTAGAATTTAGCCCAATCTTGTTGAAGAAATTTTCCCCCTTGAGTTGGTCAAGAAGGTCATCAATCCTGGGAATGGGGTAGTGGTTCTTGACTGTGATTTTTTTTAAGGCTCTGTAATCAATGCAGAGTCACCAAGTCTCGTCCGTATTTTGCACCAGTACAATCGAGCTTCCGCAAGGGGAGGAGCTAGGCCTGATGTGCCCCTTTTGAAGAAGCTCTCGGATCTGACGCCTGATTTCGTCTTTCTCCATCAGTGAGTGTCAATAGAATGGTCCATTAGGTAGAGGTGCGTTGGGGGTCAGATCAATTGGATGCTTGACTTGCCAGTGGGTGTAGGTGAGGAGAATATATCTTTGTATTCTTCCACGATCCCTTCCACTTGCTTCTACTGCAAAGAGAGGAATTGTGTAGAGGCCATAGATGTTGCGGCGAGCTTATTCTTACTGTGAGCATGGATCACAAAGAAGATGAAATTCTCAGTCTGTCAAATGACCTTACTGCATTCCTTAGCATAGATTAAAGAAATAGCAGTAGGCGGTGCTACTTCTGGGATCCTGTATAATTGTCTACCAAAGTAATAATAACACTATGGGGTCTAGACTCATACACAGCATGACGCTTATACAAATATGGTTGTCCTAAGAGAACATCACAAACTTCAAGGGGAGAAATATCACATAGTACCTCATCTTTGAAAGGCTTGATGTCATAGGGCAGAAGACATTGTTGGCTAGCATGGAGATCTCTTCCTTGGCAAAGCCAGCCAGTGGTGTAGGGTTGCGGGTGTGGTGTCATTGGCAGGTCCAGTCACTTGATGACCTCTACTGGAATCAGGTTCTTTTGACTACCATTGTTCCCCTTCCTATGGTTCCTATGGTTCGCTCGGTTGGACTTTGGTGGTACCGATAGTGGCATTGGGTTCAACATTGATAATCTGCTTCCCTCCTTCAGGATTTGAATCAGAAATAGAATCGGCCTCTGACTCGGAAGCCTTGAACTTGAACACGAGGGACTGCTTGGAGCGGCATTCTTCGATGTTGTTCCAAGGAATTTTATGGTACTCACACCATTTTCCTATGTCCTTCTTCGTCTTCTCGTTTCCCTTCTTGTGTTGCGGCTTGGACTAGTTGTCCTGAGGGCAGCCATCTCAACTTGGTCCCTTGTTGTGTGGATTGGGGTTTCCTTTTCCCTGCTTCGGTAGTGAGGGGTTTGCAGATCCAAACTCTCGTCGTTTCTGCTTAAATTTCTGCTCGATCTTGACAGTGTATTGATAAGTTGTGCCCAAAGAGGCAATGTCTAGGAAATCCATTTCTATTTGAATGTATCTATGCAAATAGTCACAATATTTGAGCACCAGATGACACTGAGAGTCTTTGATACCCAATTTGGTGCATAGGGTATGGAAAATATTGGTGAAATCTAGTAATGTCTGGTTCCTTTCTTGACGTAGGGTGGTCCATTTGGTGTATTGGTCCTCATAGATTTCAATAGGGTAGTATTGTTCTTTAGTGGCGTCCCGGAATGAATCCCATGTAGGGGCCACCACAAACATTTTAGATTCCTCCACAGCTCTTTTCTCAGAGTAAGTATCCCACCATTCTTTAACATGGGGAATGGCCTTGAGGAGTGCAAAAGTGATCTTTTTCCCATTGGAAAAATTGTGGACTTAAAAATATCCTTCGAGCATATTCAACCATTTATCTACAACATCCAAATCTATCAATCCTTCAAATAATGGAATATCAAAATTTACCTGTACCTTGAAGGGGGTCGCATGGCCACTTGATGAAGATGCTTCTCCTGTGGGTAGTTGTCGAAGGATCTGCGCGAAGTTGTTCATCATTTTGTTCCTTTGTCACACGAGGGCTTCCTCGACCAACATTTTAATAGGATCTCCTGCTCCATCATATTTCTTTTCATCCCCCATGGCTTGTTGTCGGGCTCAGCGCGGTCGATCTGGTAATGGCTCGATTGGTTTGAGTCCCAACTTCTTGTACCCAGATCTTGTTGGGGACATGCAGGAAGAAAAATAAATGAAGAAAATACCGCTATGATACCACTGATCCAGAATTAGGAGCGGAACAAACTGATTAATGGAATGAATACAATAAACACAGAGATATGGAGAATAACACAAATATCCAGTAAACAAATCTTTTATTAAATAATGAAATAGGTTGAAACTGTAAAACTGCAGAACTGAAAACTTGCTCGAATGGTGGCAGTTATCTCTAAGAAGAGATGTGGCTGCTACACGCATATGTCTGAGCATAATGGATTACAATGAGGCTCCATAGGCCTTTTTTATATTACTCATGAATTCCAAAACCCTAGACATCCAAAAACATAACCCTAGAAAGTTAAACGCCAAAATTCATGTGGGCCATATAAGTAAGTTGGTGTAATTTGGTACCTCAACTTCCTAGGGCCGTAAATTTTTCATACGACCTTCATTTTAGGCGCGTGATATCCATTTGGAAAGGTCTTTCAGAAAACTACACATTCCATCATCAAACTCTCACTCCATCTACATTTTGACTGTGGCAAGCCAAACAAACAACGTTTAGGGCCAAAAAATGGCCCCAAAAGTACAACAAGATGTGTTGACATGAAAACATACAAAATAATCCATTTGTATTAGGTGGGAGTGCACCCATATCCACCTGGAGGATGTGTGGGGCTTCAGATAGCCCTAGAAGTGTAGAACCCACAATTACAAAGCAGTACAGAAGAACGTTTTGAACAAAAATGGACACGAGGAGCCAGTTGGAATAGGTGGGTGGCCACCAATATCCACTTGGATCAAGTCAAAGGTCACTAAACTTTCTCCTTTTCAAAACTTCAATAGTGAATTCCAAAAATGCAACAACTATGGTCATAAAACTAGTGAATGTAGATTGCCAAAATATGATAAAAAGACAAATATTTCCAATAATCAAAAAGTATGGCAAAAAAAGAAAACAGAGTGCAATGTAGCCTTATATGAGAGAAATCAAGGATGTCAGTGGTATATAGACTGTGTATGTTCAAAACACATGACTAGAGATCAGAGAAAATTTATCATGCTGAACAAGAAAGGAAAGGGAAAAGTGACTTTTGGAGACAACATGTCATCCAAAATACTAGGAAAAGGCACTCTCAATTTAGGAAATAATAAAACCAAAGAAGAAGATGTACTTCTGATAGAAAATCTCAAACCCAATCTCCTAAGTGTAAGTCAAACATGTGATCAAGGTCACATACTTACTTTTGATTCTCATAAATATGAGATCATAAAAAGGACACGGGAAAGCTAGTGGCAATTGCACCACGAGCATATAACAATGTGTACATACTTAATATAGATGAAAAAGAAAAATGTTGTTTAATCCAAATTGATGAAAGTTGGCTATGGCATAGAAGGTTGGGACATTTAAAATTTGACAACTTGATCAAAGCCAATGAGAAAGAGGAGGTTAGGGACCTGCCAAAAGTGATTAAACCTTCAGATTATATTTGTAAACATTTCCAAATAGGAGAGAAAACAAGAGTTAGGTTCAAAAAAAAAGAGCATTCTACAACATAACCATTAGAACTTATTCACACAGATCTATGTGGACCAACCAGAACCAAAAGTACTTATGGTGAACAATATTTTATGTTGAATGTTGATGATTACACAAGATTGACCTGGGTATTCTTTCTAAAAGAAAAATCAGAAGCCTTTGAGAAGTTTAAAATATACAAATCCCTTGTAGAAAATGAAATAGATCTAAAAATTAAATGTTTGAGATCATACAATGGAGGATAATTCACCTCTAACGAGTTTATTCAATTCTGTGAAAATCATGGTATCAAAATACAGTTTTCAGCTCCCAGAACTCCTCAACAGAATGGAGTGGTAGAAAGGAAAAATAGAATAGTTCAAGAAGCTGCAAGAACCATGCTAAATCAAGTCAAGCTTCCAGATAAATTATGGAGAGATGCAATCTACACAACATTCCACATACTTAATAGAGTTCAGTTGAGACCCAACCATGACAAAACCCCTTATGAACTATGGTTTGGAAGGCCAGCATCTGTAAAACACTTTAGAACATTTGGAAGTAAATGTTACATAAAGAATGATGAAGATAACCTAGGAAAGTTTGATCTAAGATCTGATGAAGGAATATTCTTAAGATATTCATCTAATAAGAAATCATACAGATGTTATAATCTTATACTACTAAAGATAGTGGAAAGTGCCAATGTAAGAATGGATGATCTAAAAAAGAGCATATCAACAAGAAGATGATGATGTAAAATCTCAACAGGAAGATGATGATGTAGAATCTACAAGAAGATGATAATAATGGAACACGAGAAAATGAACCACATACTAATGAAGAAGATAATGAAGAAACGCCCTTGCCAAGAGCTCCATCAAAAAGAGTTCAAAAGAATCATCATGAAAGTTAGATTATTGGAGATAAAAATACAGTAGTGGAAACAAGAAGGAAACGTGCTTTTGACTCAGAACAAGAAATGTTATCCCTAATAGAACCTAAGTGAGTTAAATAATCTAGCAAAAGTAAATATTGGATAAAGGCAATGAATGAAGAACTACACCAAATAGAGAAGAATCAGACTTGGGAACTACTTCCAAGACCCAAGGACAAGAATGTGATAGGAACCAAGTGGATCTTCAAGAACAAACTAAATGAAAATGGAGAAATTATAAAAAAAAAAGCTAGATTAGTTTGCAAAATATATTCCTAAGTGGAAGGTATTGATTTTGAAGAGACTTTTTCTCCAGTAACAAGACTTGAGACCATCAGAATGTTCCTAGCATTTGCATGCTTCAAAAATTTCAAAATCTATCAGATGGATGTCAAGTCATCATTCCTTAATGGAACACTAGAAGAAGAAGTCTATGTTGAGCAACCAAAAGGATTCATGTTATCAGAAAATCAGGACTCTATATGCAAGCTGAAAAGGCCCTGTATGGTCTTAAACAAGCCCCTAGAGCATGATTCTCTAGGCTTGATCAATACCTACAAAAACAAGGATATAAGAGAGGGACTACTGAAAACAACCTATACATCAAAATTGAGGATCAAAACATGATTATTGTGGTGGTATATGTGAATGAAATCATATTTGGGAATAATCTTACTACACTAAGAAAAAAAATTGCAACCAAAATGAAAGAAGAGTTTGAAATGTCGATGCTAGGAGAACTGTCATTTTTCTCAGGTTTACAAGTAAATCAAACAGAAAATGGAATATTCGTTTCCCAAACCAAATATATCAAGGAAATGTTGAAGAAATCTCAAATGGAAGAAAGTAAACCTATGAGTACTCCCATGGTCATCGGATGTAAACTAAGCCTAGAAAATGACTCGCCAAAAGTGGACCAAATGATGTATAGATCAATCGTTGGAAGTTTTCTCTATTCAATAGAAACAAGACATGACATCATGCAGGTTGTAGGACTCGTGGGGAGATTTCAATATGCACTTAAAGAAACTCACTTAAAAGTAGTAAAACGAATATTCATATACCTTCAAGGAACCCTAGAACTCAGATTAAGGTATCCAAAATATAAAGACTTCAATCTAACTGCATATACTAATGCAGATTGGGCCGATAACATAGATGATAGGAAAAGCACCAGTGGAAGAGCATTTTTCTTAAGAAAAATTCTGGTAGCATGGTCAAGCAAGAAAAAACCATCCACATCACTCTCTACAGCAGAGGCAAAATACATTATTGTTGCATCCTGCTGCACACAAGTTCTTTGGATGAAGCAAACTTTAGAAGACCTACAAATAAGATATAATAATCCCATTACTATTAACTGTGATAACACTAGTGCCATAAGTATCTCTAAAAATCCAGTCATGCATTCTAAAAACAAACACATCCCAATTAGATACCATTTTCTAAGAGATCAGGTTACTCAAAACGTGGTTAAAATAGTGTATGTAAACACCAAAGAACAAATTGTAAACATTTTCACAAAACTTTTTCCCATGAGTATTTTTTAAAATATTCGACATAAATTAGGAGTAAATCAAAAACCTCATTAAAAACCATAAAAATTGTATCAGAAAGGGCATATGATTAGGGGTAGATTTTCCATAGGAGAAGAGACCTTGTCAGGAAGAGATACCCTTTTAGAAACAAAGAGGGAGTCATTCAGTTGAGGCAGACAAAGAATGATCACAGGGGGAGTTACCCAAGTTCATATTTTGGGTCAGCAGCATATAGAAAGATAGATATTAATCATAGGGGGAACAACCCTCTGCCATTGATGTCAAAGGGGGAGAGTAACTTCAAAGGAGAGAAGCATCATTACAGGGGAGTTTGTGTATGAAGTTGGTGTGTTGCCCTCAATGACAAAGGGGGAGATTGTTGAACATATTGTCATTGATGTCAATAGTCGATGTCATTATGATGTGATGATGAGTTTTTATAAACAATATGCAAAGTAATCTACCAAAAATATCATAAGGTAAAGAGCATTGCAGAAACGTGACCAGGATTGAAATCCCCACAATAAAACCACAAAATAATCGAGAAAAAATCATTTCCACTGATGTAGATTTCGGGACAAACCAGGACCTTCAAATTTGGGAGTTACAAAGGAGGACCTTTAGATCAACATTCGATTAAGTCCTGACCGTCGGATCTCAGTAAGGGAATATCAATGACGGGGAACCATCGCGGGATGCAAGGGTTGAGTTAATGATCACGCATGTTTTGGTTCTGTAATCCACATCGACCGGCGATCATCAGTTGCCAATATATCTATGGTTGGCATCAGTTCCACAGCCCCGGAGTCACGAATAGTCGAATACCCGAAGAGCGGAGCTCCTTTGTGCCTAAGCCCACGGTCCTAGCTTCTGGAATTATGAAAAGCTATCAAGAAAAAAGTGCTAATATGCACTCTGGTGGAATTTTCTCTAGGAGATTTGAAAGACTACAAAGGTCAAAGTCCCGAAGCTCTGAATCCCCAAAGTGAACGAGAACTGTCCACTTAACTACATATCAAGTCATGGCCGTCAATTTTTTTTAAACCTCTGGACAAGCAAGGATCGTCCATCTACGGAATAATGAATATCAACCATCCGATCTACTTCGGAAAAATGCACTCTGGAAGGTTGAATGATTGCAAATGCCCGAAGTCCCAAAGGCCAAAATAAATCTGGACCATTGATCTAATATTTGATCACAGACGTTGGATCAAGGATTCATATGAACCTATGACCAGGAGGAGGATATGTGCCACGTCAGGAGATCCATGTCAACAAGACAACATCAGCAAGGAAACATTGCACAATCAGATGGTGACAAGTGTCTAGGTCCAGTAAGTCATGAATCTAGGTGACACATGGCAGCCACTCGGCCAGTTCCAAGTCAACAGTGATGTCAGTAAGTTATGTCACTTCAAAAGTTTGTCCTTCGGGGGAAACCAACAACTAACCAAAGCACCGAAGGCTGAAGTCAATGCTAACCATTGATATAACATCCTTCGGATTCTCACATGACCATTAGATCAATACGTAGTGGAAAGATGATGTAAGCACTCCCATGTTGACCACTTCGGTGTTGACCAACTCCGGTGAAAATTGGAACAACAATTACTTGGACCTATGAACCCCCGAAGTATCGAAGTCCTGAAGTAAATAGTGGTTTTCCATATCAACCTTTGATTAAGTCATAGTCATTGGATTAATAAGTGGAAGGATAGTGTAAGGATCAAAGCTAGACCGTTGATTTAGTTCCGGAAATCATGATAACCATTAGATCAATCCTTGTGAGAGGTAACTTCTTCGGGGATTTTAAACTATGGAAGATTGGATGAGATAGAAAATTCTCAGAGGCCGAAGTCTGGAGGACTAGGTTCCATCCCTTGGTCACGGGTTACGAACACATAAAGTCGTGTAGTGCTAGGAACATCACTTAAATTAATAAGCTTGTGGTTTACGCATATGGTCACATGTAAATGGTTTGAAGGAAGTGCCTCTACAGAATTCAATTTCTGCAATATTTGCAGAGACATGGAATCGAGTTAAAATAAATCGATCTATACCTGTGATCGATTTATGAAAAGCACTCTCACTAAATTAAAAATCCTTCACAATAATGTTTGAATAATATTAGAGATTATTGTTAATTTAAAATGAAGAGGTGTGATGGTCCAAACAAAGGGACACAATACTTCATAGCTCACACTAGTTGGAAGATTATATAAACGATGAATAATAGTGAGAATAAAGTGTCTCTGTAGTCTAGATCAAAAGATTAAAATAGAAGCAGAGTCCAAGAAGAAGAACAGATGATTCTTATGAAGTGAGGGTGGAAGGGAGGAGCACGGAAGGATTCATATCCTTTACTAAGTAAGTGTAATTTAAGGGAGTTGGTGCTTCCTAGGGTTGGTTCCTGAAAGACAAGGGAGTTGGGGTTTCCTGGGGTTGGTGTCCTAAAGACAAGGGAGTTGGTGATTCCTAGGGTTGGTGCCCTAAAAAGAAAGGGAGTTAGTGCTTCCTAGGGTTGGTTCCCTGAAGAAGGGGATTTGTGTTTCCTAGAGTTGGTGCTCTAAAAAGGATTGGTGTCCTTCACTATTCTTCATAAAATCCTTGTAATTCCTATTAATTATATTTATATAATTGATTTTACAAACAAATCCATTGTTGATCTATTGTGGTAATTAACAAAATATAAAAGTAACTTCTAATTGTTGAAAAAAGGTAATATTGATT
>SNQJ01S0015445.1:39374-65674 GCA_010110895.2 Picea sitchensis | reverse complement strand
TAGATCAGTGACATATCCTTCAAATCTAGATAGGAACATCATTATTTTATGAAGATCATGCCTCCAATATGGGACACTTCAAAGGATGATGCCTCTTTTGTCAACTCTTCCCCTATCCAAGATTTGGCTTTGGCTCTTCATGAGCTTATTAAATTGCAGCGTCAGAATCCCACTCCTTTGCAACTGGATGCATGATTCCAAATTCCTAAGTTCTTTGGGAAGATTAATGGGGACATTGTGGATTCTTGGATTCAGAGTCTGTCTACATACTTCAGCACTCGTCATGGCATCTATGACAAGGAGAAGCTTTAGATTGATAGCTTACAAATGGAAGGTGTTTCTCATTTCTGGTAGGATACTCAACCCATTGGGGCCCAGCTCATTATAAATTTGCAGGCATCTTCCTCATATTCTACTCCTCTTAATGACACATGGGAAGTGCTCTGTCAAGCGCTACGTAGAAAATTCTTTCCTCCTGACTATCGTTGGAATATTTTGGCTTGCTAGTTGCATCTCCACCAATTCTCAAGCTAGTCCATGCAACAATACATCGAAATATTCACCAGGCTCTGCATCCAGCTTCATATTTAGGACTCTGAATAGGTACTCATCGTAAATTTTAATTTTGGTTTATTGAATTTTTTACGCAGGGAGGTGGATCTTTTTTATAGTAGTTCTCTGGATAAGGCTCTCTCTCATGCTCTAGTAGTTGAAAGTAAGCTATCCCCCACTTGAAAACCCCTCAATATCATCCTAACTCAATCTCCATGCCCTCCTCTCCAAAGCCTCCCTCTTACCCTAAGTCTACTAAATGGTGCACATTCCATAATTCTTCTTTCCATAACATCGTCGATTGTCGTGTCCTACAGAATCCGTCTACTGCCAAAACTCTTTTTGTCGATACTCTTGATTCCTCGTCTTCATTGATCCCTCCTTTTGAACCAATCTATTTAGACAATCCCATGGCTATAGACCCCTCTTTTCTTTTGATGCATATTGATTCTACTACTACTTCAACTGCCCCTCTCTTCACCCACAACTGCCAAATCAAGAAGTCTCTTGCTACGCTCATTATTGATAATGGTAGCCAAAAGAATTTAGTAGCTCAAGACTTGGTGAACCTATTAAACCTGCCCAACACCCCTCATCCATATCCTTATCAATTAGGATGGGTTCATAAGGACAGACCTCATCTCATGGTCACACAATGTTGTGTCGTCACCTTTTCCATTGGACCCTTATGTGATTTTGTCCTTTGTGATGTGTCTCTGTTGGATTGTGTTGATCTTATTTTGGGAATCCCATACTAGGAACAGTGTAATGTCATATATCATGATCGACCCCATCAGCATCACCTCAAACAGGATGGTCGAACTTATGTTCTTGCCTCTTCATCACTGAAATCTCCCCCTCTACTCGCTAGCCAAGTTGTCGTTCGCCAAGTAAGCCTCAATAAATCCATCTCCTTATTCTTTGTGCACCCTATGAAGCCAGATCAGACACCCATGTCCATTGCACCTGATTTGTCTATTGTTATATCTGAATTTTCTAATGTATTTTCTCCTTCGGAAGGCCTTCCACATCAGCGCCTTATTGAGCAATTTATCGACCTCATGCCTAATGATGTTATTCCTAATGCCCCTTCATACCATTTGGCTCTCCGTGAGGCTAAGGAAATTGAACACCAACTCCAACAACTTCTCAATGTTGGCCATATCCAACCCAGTTGTTATCTATGTGCCTCCCCCGCCTTCATTATTCCCAAAAAGGAGAGTGGTGAGCAGTGTTCAGTCACCGATTACCGACCTCTCAACAATATTACTGTCAACAATTGCTATCCTCTCCCTCGTATTGAATACTTTCTTGATCAAATCAAAAGGAAAAATTATTTTACATAGATGGATCTGACGGCATGTTGGCAGCCAATACAATTTTTTCTATTGCCCTGAAGGTTGCCTACACCTACATCTTCTGAACTTCAAATTGTCGTCGCATTTGCAGAATTAACAATATTTTCATTTCATGTGACGTTTGCAAATTGGTTTCAATTTGGTTTTCACGACTGAAAGCGTGAAAACTCCTCCATCGTTATTTTAATTGTCATGATATGCTCATCGATATTCTGATTGGTACTTACCTTTGGTTTATTATTAAGTGGCTGGAATGATTTTTCAAACTTTGCCTACCCTTATTTTGATTGCGCACCTTGACTTTTATTCAATTGACAAGGCATTGAGCATGATAATTCATGAATTATACTTGATTATATAGGGGTCATGATTGATTTTGGTTTTTGTATGATGTGATCCTTACTATCAAAATCTCTTGGCTTATCGATTCTATAAAATCTCTTATCACAATCTTTTATAAACTTTGATTACACATTATAGCGCTTGAGTAACATATGACACTGATTTCATATGGAATGGAAATAGTTTGAAGTTATACACATGGCGCGTTGATCAAACCTTTGGATTTTGCAATAACGTTGGTTTGAATTATTACAGGCGCATATTTAAACTATGGGTTTGATTTAACGTTGAACGGTCGTGGTTTCAAACTATACATTGGCACATTGATATAACTATCTACTGTTTAATCCTTGGGTTGGCCGAATAAGTTTGATTTTGGTTATGATTGATTGAACAGGGATGGTACCTTGTCATTACTGCTTTGCATGGCGGTGGATAATCCCACCACCCTCGCACGCGTACATTAATTTTCAACCCCTTTCATCGTTCTCATAGCTATTAGCCAAAACGATTTTGCTCCTGTATGCTTAATCTGAACCCTGCCATGCGCCCGCACCATGGCTCCAGTCGTAAGGGCTGAACCCAATGGTTGCCAGGCATTGTTGATGTTTTATGGTGCTTACAGTGACCTTGAGGAATTTGGATGGCTCCCGTTCATACGAAAGTTTGATGGCTATAACCCTAGCATGGCTCGGCAATTTGTATTAACCTTTGATGGCTTCCGAGCCAAGGTTGGGGATGTGCAATTGGAAATTGATGAGAAATTTCTCAGTCTAGCTACCGGTCTGCCTGCTGTTGGACAGAGATGGTTGAAAAATTGTAAAGTGGAAGATGTCCCGTGGACATTTCTCTTCCAGTCACGAAGAGTGAGCTCCTGTGACAAAGGTTTGCCTGCAAATATGCTAAAGCAACGATGGCACGACTTGCTGATGGTAACCAAGCAATTCATTACCTGCGAGGGTAGGTATGGTTTCGTTTTCTTGTACCACCTTCGGCTACTGATGGTTTTCATGGGCTATGAACTTAATATGCCTCACTACTTGCATAGGAGTTTGTTTAAAATGTCCAAAAGGTACAAACGGAACCAGGCCGATAACAGCCTATTTCATTTTGGGTTAATTAAAATGCTTGTGGTTTGTCATTTGGGGTTACGCCGAGACTGTTGGATTAACTTTCTTTATCGCAATAAGTTTGAGGACTCAATATCACCATAGGTTGAAAAACCTATGGTGAGCGAGAGCAAGTTAGTACCCCCTGTCCCTTACAGTGCTCTGCTACCCAAACCCCTACCCGAACCACCTATTCCCTTACCCAATTATGTGACCACAGATGTGGAAATTGTTAAACCCATGGCTAAAAGGCCTAAGGTAAAACCTAATGAAAATTATAAAGGTAAGAAGGACGCTCAATTAATATATTGCATGGCAAGAAACAAACCTAAAATCCCTGTCAACCCCAGACCAGTTCCACTCTCCTAGTTGACGGACGGTCAATTTCGCCCGTCAACACGGCGGGATATCACCAAGTGTGCATGGATACTACCAACACTTGGAAAACAACTTTTAAAACTAGATTTGGACTCTATGGATGGATGGTGATGCCTTTTGTCCTCACCAACGCCCCTTCCACATTCCATAGACTCATCAATGATATATTTTTTTCTCTATTGGGACGCATTGTGGTCATTTATTTGGATGACATTTTGGTCTTCAGTCAGACTTGGGAGGATCACTTATAGCATGTGTGCATCGTACTCCAATTCATGTGTACAAATCACCTTTAGGTCAAGAAACACAAGTCCTCCTTTGGCTAGATTTCTATCTCTTATTTGGGGTTTATCATCGATTAGGAAGGTGTCCATCCTAATGCTTCTAAATTTCAAGCTCTAGCACAATGGCATGCTCCTCAGTGAGTGTTGTCCCTTAAAACTTTTCTCGGTGGCATCAATTTTTACAGGAAATTCATTCCTCACTTCTCTTATTTAGCCAATCCCATTCATCATTTGGCCAATCATTCCACTTTTCTTTGGACTCCGATGGCTCAGCAGCAGTTTAGTACATGTCCTCCATTTTCCTGATCTTCAACAACCTTTTGAAATTGAGATTGATGCCTCTCAACATGCAATTGGCGCAGTTCTTAAACAGGGAGGACATCCCATTGCTTATAATTCTGAGACAATGGCTCAAGCCAAATAACACTACAATACATGTGATAAGGAATTCTACATCTTGGTCCAGGCCTTAAAACTATGGAACGATTATGTCTTGGGTAAGGAGACCATTCTTCATATTGATCATCATCCTTTAATTTTTATTAACTCTTATTCTAAGCTCCAGGAACAATGTCACTTTAAGTGGGATGCTTATCTATAGAAGTTCCACTTTGTCACCAACTATAAGAAAGGGGTCATCAATCGCATGGTTGATCTCCTTAGCCGCCCTCCTCCTCGGATACTTCAAATCTTGTATGTTCGTTGTGTTACTTATGAAGATTGGAATCATATGTATGTCGTTAACCCTTTCTTTAGTACCATCTGGACTTCCTTGCAACAACCTATTTTCCTTAACCAGACCCCTTTCCTATACTACCACATTCAGGATGACTGGTTGTATAAGCTTGACAAGCTTTGTATACCTACTATTGATGATCGCCTTGTTCTTATTCGTGAATCCCACGCCTCCTCTTATGGCGGGAAATTTGACACATTCAAAACTACTCAAAATCTTCAACGTCACTTCTTTTGGTCTGGTTTACAACGCCAAGTTGAGCAATTTTTCTGAGCTTGTACCCTCTGCAGTCAACATAAGCCGGCCAACCACAAGTATGGCATGCAACAACCCTTACCTATTCCCTCTTGTCCCTGGGAATATGTCTCTATGGACTTCATCATTGTTCTTCCCATGACCTTTTGTCATCATGATGCCATTTGGGTGGTTGTGTGTTGCTTCTCCAAAATGGCCACTTTTGTCCCTTGCACTAAGACTACTACTACTACTCAAACTGCATATCTCTTTTTCACCCATGTATGGACTCATTTTGGTCTCCCATTCAACATTATCTCTGATCGTGATGCTTGTTTCCTCAGTACCTTTTGGAAAACACTCTGGTCTCTCTTGGGGTGTCACCTCAAATACTCCACTTCTTTCCATCTACAGATGGGTGGACAAACTGATTTTTTTAATCATAGCCTAGTCCATGCCCTTCACATTCAGTTTACCAAATCTAAATAATGGGATGCCACCATCCATGTTGTCCAACACAGTTATAATAGGGTGGTTCATGTTTCTACTGGTTTTTCCCCTTTCGAAGCTTGCTTTGGGTATCAACCTACTACCCCCTATGAGTTTACTTTAGAGCTCCAACCTTTTGGTACTCCCCGACAACAAAAAGAGAAAAAAAATTCCCCTTCCTTTTTGCAAACCTTGGCTTGTAAACAAGCTCACATTTATGAGTCTTTACAAGCTTCCCAACAATGTTATAAGGCCCATCGTGATGTGCACATACAACCACTCTCTTTTTCCCCTAGTGACAAGGCCTAGTTTCACATGGAGCACCAACACTTTTAATCCCAGTGTTATCACAAGTTGAAGCCACTCCTCTATGGTCCTTACATAGTTATGCAACAAGTTGGAGGCAATGCTTATGATCTTGACTTTCCTCCACAATTGGGTATTCACGATGTGGTAAATGTGAATATTCTCAAACCTTATGAGCCTCCACTCCTGGAAGAAGAGGTCACCATATCACACCCCTCTGAGTTTGTTCCATATACACGCACCACCACTACTCTCACTCGGTAACACACTTCCTTTCTAGTAGGTCGCAAGGGTCAAATTCCATCCCAATCCAAATTTCTATCACAGTCTTCCATGTCTCAGTATTTTTTGTAGTTGTTCATGGAAGTCAGGACACTTCCAGGCTTAAACAGGGAGGAATTGGGCAGGTTGGAAGGTGCACTTCCCAAGGAGGAGACCATGCATATTGAGTCAGGTGATTAGGGTGCTACCACAAAGGTGCACCTCCTCCCAAATGTATCACACTTCACCACAAAGGCCAGATGGGGCACATCTCTACCTAGGAGGTTGGGCACAAGTCCTGACGACCAGGAGTTGGCCAACTAAGATAATTTTTAGGGTTTGGGACCTTTTCTAGTTGTTCATTAGTTAGATTTGGTCCACTTTGATCAAAACCATTGTATGTTCAACCTATTCTATATAAGAGCTTCATATTCTACTAAATAAAGTGAATGGTTCATTTTTCTTACTCATATCATGTGTCGGTTTTGTCTTTATATGTAAATGTTTTTGGATTTCTTTGCCTGTAGATCATAAATATTTTTCTTCTTAAACTTATTTTACAAATATTTGTATAAAAAAGGTACCCAGTGGATGAGGAATGTTGCATGGAAATGCTGGTAAATGTTTTCACTCAAAAGTTTCAAAGTCTTTAAACAATGATGACAGTGTTTTTAAATATTCTTCTTTAAAATATTAAGGAATATTGCTTTTGGATTAAGGACTATTTTTTTGAATTCTAGAGTGGAGACAATTTCACCTCTAGTGGATTCCCTCGCATCATTCTCTTTGGATAACATATTATTCTTTTTGGTAACATCTTATAGGAGAAGTGTTTTTTTTAGGTTTGACACTCAAGGCCATAAGAAGAAATATGTTATACACATGGATAAGCCACAAGGTTTTTAAACCATATCCAAAATATCCATGAACAAATTTAAGATACTTTGCATCATATTTAACAAGGCACAAAATCTGACAAGGATAGACCATTAGTTTGGCATAACAGGTTGAGTTTGGATTTATCTTTAGTTGGAACACTTTAATGAGAGAGATAGGAAAATCAACCCTTTCAAGTATGGTCCATATACTATTATTGAGTAGATGAGGGATAATGCATTTAAGTTGGATTTTATAACAATATGGGTATTTGATGATATTTTAATGAAAATCCCCTGAAATTCTATAAACCATCATTATTGGATGGTGGTGTTCAAGAAAAATCTATCATGCTTACTATTGAACAATTTCTTGTAAATGTTGGAGTATATTTTGAAAAAAGATATAGTTATTTATTGCAAGGAATGAACTATCATATAAGAAACCTTGCAACTTTGTTGGAATAGAGTAAAAGGATAGTGGGCCTAAGCTAACCAATGGTACACCTAGAAAATTTAGACTATGTTTCCTCCACTGGAAGGACAGTGGTTCGAGACCAAGGAATCCTATGCATGGAGGTTTGATCCAAAATAAGAGTTAAATATTAACTAAACTTGAATGAGTTTGTAAGAGTAATATACAACCTGAAGACTTGTCTAGGTACATAAGCATTCACATCATGATCGAAGTTATGCATAACCATTGGAGTACATGTTATGTAGTTTTATGAATATGTGCATACCCTTTAGTTAGTATTATGTGGGAGTTTGATGTTGTGAAAGAATTACTATCATGCATGAGATCAAGCATAAAAATGCATGACTTATATATTATGTATGACTAGGGATGAATTACAACACAAGGTCATTACTAAGGAATATCAACTAACACCAAGAACCATTGTATCTCCTTTCTTTGTCTCTTCATCTCCATGAAGCAAGTAGAATAAATCAAGATTTGAACAAGTGGGTTGTGAAAAATTGTAATGTACCCAACCACCCCAGTCGAGAAATTCCACTACAATTATTCTCTGCTACCAAACTGTAACATACCCATCCTCCCACAGGATGGCATGCCACGCCAAGAACACACCTCCTGACTAATTTGGAGACTCTAATGACACTTAATTAATAAAGAAGCATGAAATGCGTACATGCAATGATCAAGATTCATACCACAACATAGAATACATGCACAATATATCGTGCACATCATTAACTAGCAAGCATGCATATTATAGGTACAATCTCATGTATAATAATTTGATATGTAGTGGAAATAAATACATGAGCAAAGGAAACCATAACATAGATCACTTATCTTTTATAATAGAAGATGCCAACTGGATGCATACCAAGGACGTTCTACCCAACCGTAGACATTGTTGTTCCAAGTCTCAACAACAATTTCACCCCCAAGCCAGGGATATGAATCCACAAGGATGGTTCCATAGTGTTACTTGGCTTCCCAAACTAGTCAACACTCAAGCTCTCACGGGCTTCTCTAGCACTCACAACAATCCAAGTACCCAGCTCTCTTCTACCCAGCTTGTACCCCCCAAGAGAACAAACCTCCACCCTTTTCTTCCACACAGTCCCTTAGGAAGTCCCTCTCCATCCAAGGCTCCAGTGCATCTGGTCAAGAATCTCCATGTTGGGACTCTCAGGACTCGCAGTTGTGATCAAAGTTGATCACAAGCCAAGAATCTCAGACATGCAGGCCTCAAATCATGGTTGGACTACACCAACAATCTCTACATCCAACAAAACCATGGTTGTTCTTCAATAGTTTGTCTTCCTTTCCCAAACCAAGACACCCAAAATGAGGAAAGATGAGTGAGTGAAGGAATGGATAGAGTGAAGACTCCACGAGAGAGGATGAATAGTGAACAAAATGGGTGAATGAATGAATGAGACGAATAGAAACAACACCAAAATGGGGATGGGAATAAGAGTGAGCGAATGATCAAATTGAATGAGAGAATTTTCCAGCGGGAGAACCCCAAGGATGGGTTTTTGTAATTTGTGGGGATCAAGAACCTCTTGGCATTCCCCCAAGAGCTCACGTAACTGATTTCCCCCCCATTACAAAAAATGGGTAATATAAAATAAGTAAGCACTTAGCCCCTCAAGCCCCCTCTCTTATGGAATCATAGCCCCCTATAACTCTAGTCCTTGTCTATCTAGCATCCAACGATGTATTTATTATTAATAATGATCAAAACATTACATTTCTTAGGCACACTAGCCTTTTAATAATTGTTTGGGCACTCTGGGCTCTCAGCAATGTAATAATACATTATTTAATATGGGAACTCAAAACTCGGGGTGTTACATCCCCTCCCCCTTATTTTGGAATTGTTCTCATTTCATATACAAACAGAGATAAAAATATCAAAATTTATTCAAAATGTTGTGACTACTCTGCTCACATGGCATCTTCATGCTCCCAGGTAGCATCTTCAAGACTGTACCAGGTCCACTGAACTTTTACCATCTCTATAACTCAATTATGAAGCATTTTGACATTTATGTCCAGTATTCGCACTGGCTGGACTTGAAAGTCTCCCTCTGTCTCTACCTGAATCATATGCCAATCAATAAAATGGTTAGGATCATGTACATATTTCTTTAGCAAAGAGACATGAAATACATTATGCACTTTCATGGAAACAAGAAATGCAACTGGCCCTATTTTGTCCAATATCTCAAATGGACCACAGTATCTAGTTGCCAACTTTGTACAACTGCCCAACTTCAAAGAGCTCTTCTTGGGCTTTACTTTCAAAAGAACATGCTCTCCTGATTTAAATTCTCTTGATGTCCTATTCTTGTCGGCATAAACCTTGATTCTATCTTGAGCTACCTTTAAATTATGCTTAATCTTAACCATATGGTCTTCCATTTCCTTGAGCAACTTCGGCCCAAGTACCAGTCTATCTGTTGGGTTGTCCCAACTTACTAGATTACTGCACTTTCTACCATACAAGGCTTCAAATGGGCTCATCTTCAATGAAGCTTGATACCCATTATTATAGGAAAACTCAACCAAGTGCAGGTAATCTTCCCACTTAGATGGCTTATCCATCACATACATTATTAACATGTCTTCAATTACTCGGTTGACCCTCTCTATTTTCTCATCTAACTACGGATGGTATGTTGTGCTAAAGTTCATATTTGTACCAAATCCTTTGAATAATCCTTCCATAAATTTGAAGTAAACTTAGTGTCTTTGTCTGAGAAAATTGTCCTAGGTATCCCATGCAACTTAGCAATTTCCTTCATGTAAATTTCTGCAATATAAGTTGTTGTATGAGTTGTTTTTACAAGAACAAAATGAGCGACCATTGTCAATTTATCAACCACTACAATGATTGAATCATGTTGTCTTATTGTCCTGGGAAATTTAGTTATAAAGTCAGTGGTTATCACTTCCCATTTATTCTCTGGAACCGGTAATGGTTGTAGCAAACCTGTTGGGTGTCTATGCTAAACCTTCACTTTCTGACATTCCATACATCTAGCGATGTAATCAGCAACATCCTTTTTCATTCCCAGCCAAAAGAACTATCTTCTTACTACTATAATTGTTTTCTGGTAACTAGGATGTCCCACATATGGAACATTATGCATTTCCTTTAGTACTAGGTTCCTAAGTTCTTTGGAACTATGAATATAAATTCTATTTTTATGCATAAGTAGTCCATTTTCCTTTATCTCATACTCTTTCACTTTATATTGTACATATCCTTTCTATAAGATTTCCTTTAAATGTGGGTAATGTTTATTTGTAACAACAACATCTAAAATTATGCTCTTCAAGTTTGACTGATGCATACTAACAGTTGTAGCATACATGAGATGCACTCTTCTACTAAGTGCATCGTCAACTTTAATTTCTTTTCTTTTGATATGATTGATATCAAAGTCGTATTCACTTAAGAATTCAAGTCATCGTGTTTGCCTGGAATTCAAAGTTGGATGATAAAAAAGATACTTCAGACCATTGCGGTCTGTTCTTAATTCAAATCTCTCTCCCATGAGATAATGCCTCCACATATTCAATGCATGAACAATGGCAGCAAGCTCCAAGTCATGCATGGCACAATTCCTCTCATGCTCCTTAATATTTTTGGACTCATAACAAATGACATGTCCATTTTGAGTGAGGACTCCACCAAGTCCTTCCTTGCACGCATCTATTCATACCAAAAAATTCTCATTTGGGTTAGTGATATTCAAAATAGGTGCACTAGTAAGTAATTTCTTCAACGAATTAAAATTTTCTTCACACTCAGGTGTACATTCAAATTTAATTCCCTTATTTTGCAAAGAAGTGATGGGATGAGCAATCTTAGAGAACCTTGCTATAAACCTTATGTAGTAACCAGCTAACCCCATAAAAGATCTGACTTCTGAAACATTCCTGGGTGTTGACCATCCTCTAATGGCTTCAATCTTCTCAGGGTATATTGTTATACCCTATTTTGAAATAATGTGCCCCAAGTAATGGATATGTTCTTGATAAAAATAACACTTACTCAGCTTGGCATACAACTAATTTTCTCTCATCACTTGCAGTACCAGTCTTAGGTGATGTTCATGCTCTTCCTCTGACTTAGAATAGACAAGTATGTCATCCAGGAATACTATGACAAACTTATCCAAGTAATTTTTGAATATTCCAATCATTAAGCACATCAAGACAATTGGTGCATTGGACAATCCAAATGGAACCACTACAAACTCATAATGCCCATACCTAGTTCTAAATGTTGTCTTATGGATCTCTTCTTCCTTGATTCTTACTTGATGGTATCCTGATCTCAAGTCTATCTTTGAAAATATATTTTCTCCTCTTAGCTGATCAAAGAGGTCATCAATTTTGGGTAGAGGATACTTGTTCTTTATAGTAGACGTATTCAGTTGTCAAAATTCAATACATATCCTCAAGGTTCCATCTTTCTTTTTGACAAAGAGTATTGGTGCTCCCCAAGGTGAAACACTTGGTCGTATGTACCCTTTCTTCAACAATTCCTCCAACTGCATTTGTAATTATTTTAACTCTGGTGTGCTCATTTTGTAAGGTGTTTTTGACACCGGGGCAACTCCTGGCACTAGATCAATAGAGAAATATATCTCCCTTTTTTGTGGCAACCCTAGTATTTCTTGGAATACATCCTTGAATTCTTGTAGTATCAAGAAATATTCAAGTATTGGCCCCTTTGTATTTCTTGGTTTCTCCACATGGGTTGCATACAATTGACACCCTTTTCTGAAGCATCTCTTCAGTTGTAGGGATGAAATCTCCCTTATAGAGATGGGTCTTGGAACTCCTATCACAATGCTTTGTTTTCCATCTCCATCAAGACATGTAAATGTCTTGCTATGACAATCTAGGACAACATGATTCTTGTCTAGCAAGTCCATTCCAATTAGAATATCATAAGACCCTAATGGTATGATATTTAGATCAAAACTAGTATTCACACCATCAAGACTTATGGAACAACTTTTGACCATATCATGGATTCTCCTTTTGGTTCCAGTGTCTAGTTGAACCATACTTGATTTCCCAAGCTTACTTATCCTCAAATGTAATCTATCCACCATTTTAGGATCAATGTAACAATGACTTGCTCCTGAATCAATTAAAATAGCAACAAAATGATTTATGATCCTACCTTCTACATCGATCATGTTGGATTGGTATTCTTCTTTTCAATCATCTAAGGCTACATAAATCCTTCCCATGTAGAAGGTATCCTCTTGGATGTTGTGCAAAGTATTCACTCTATCCTTTATGTGTGGGAAATCCTTGTACAAGTGATCTTCTTTTCATCCCCAACACTAGATTGGTGGTCTTCCCCTTTTTCCCAAGGAGTCTTCTTTCTTGGTATCATCCTTAGCATATTGATCTTGATGATTTTATTAGGCTCATTTCTATTGAAAGAAGGTTTTAATCCCTTCCTCCTCTGATCACACTTCCCCTTATTCTTATCCTTCCAAGATTTTTGCATGGACTCTCTGCCCTAGCCTTGCTCATATAGGTATTTATCTTTCACGATGGCCTTAGTCAAGGTCTTGGGATCATCATACCAAATATTTTCTTTATAAAAGGTTGGAATTCCACTCAAAAACCTTTGATCTTTACCTTTTCATCGCTTATAAACCCAACATACTTTAACAACCCCAAGAAATTATTCTCATACTCTACCATAGTCATGCTTCCCAGCCTGAGTTCAAAGAACTCCTGCATTTTCTTGTCATAAAAATACTCTGAGAGGTACTCCTTCTAGAAATACTTCTTGAATTTCTTCCAAGTGATCCTATTCTCATTAATATGTTCAACTTGCTTCATTTGATCCCACCACATTGCATCTTTCCCACGTAAGTGGTAGGTGGCAATTCTAGATTCTAGGTTTGATGAATAGATGTGCAATTGGAAATATCTCTTGAGTCCAAGAAACCATGCTTCAACATCATCCTCCCTTTCTCTTTCACCATCAAAGGATGGTGGCTTGAGCTTCCTCATCTCTCCTTGAAAACTATCCATCTCTTGTCTCCTTCTTCGGTGCCTAATAGGAGACACCTTTGGACTGCTTAAGGAATATTCAGATGCATAAAACTTTCTTGCTGAGTAAGGAGGTAAGTGGTGTCTATGAGCTCTACTAGCACTTCTGGAATAACCAACTCTTACATGATCATCTCTTCTTTCATCACACTTGCCTTCTTTATCTTGTTTTGAGCAATTATTGGCTTGAATTTGCAACTGATTTAAGCTCTGCAACACTCAAGAATTTATCTGACTTTTCTCCCTCATCAGCCTTTCGTTGTCTATATTGTAGCTCTGTAGTTCTATTTTCATTCTCTTCATAGTTTCTAGAAATGTCTCTTGCTCCCCTCGACCCTTGCGTCCGTTGGATTCTGTCTTTGTATTTCCAATTCTAGTATTCTAGCCTTGGTCCTCTTTATCATGGCCAGAGTCTCCCTCGCCTTCTTCCATTTCTTCAATACGCATTCTGAGCTAATGTGTTTAAATCCCTTAATTTTGCAAAATGTGCAAGTGACCATTTTGTCAGAATTAAGCATATGATAAACACAATTTGTCAATAATGCTACAAATACTTTCAACTCATGAAGAATATATATGAATAAAACTTCCATGTTATCCCTGGGCCAATCCAGAAATCAATTTTTCACAAACGCTTCCTTCAAACCACTTTCTCAAGTGATCATAACTCGAAACCACGGGTCAAATCCTTCCTAGCGCTTTTTTGTGTTAGAATTATTATATCAGAGATTGTGTGGTTGAAAATCAATGGAGGGCTAAGATCAATGGTCAACAGGACCTCCGGGACTCCGACTTCGAGATTTCTGGACTGTCCACACTCTCAACTCTTCTGGAGTGCCAAGTCTCTAGACTGTAGGATATGTTGCCATGTATCCTATCACGATCAACGGTTAGGATTTCCTTCGCATCTCCGGGCTTCAGGGATTTCCCAAGCACCTCTCCACAGATCTCTCGGAGTGTCGAAATACCGGAGGTCCTCTCCTTCTTCCACGTATCACCTCTCGATCGACAGTGGATATTAACTCCGGCCTTAGGGAGTTCTCGACCCAAGCAACCTGCACTCAAAATCTCTCAAGTACCAAGTCTTTGGACCTTGGGATCTTGTGCCAGATGTCTACTATAATCAATGGCTGATATGGACTCCAGCCGTCAAGCCTTCAGGAATCCTCGACCCCAACTTCTTATGCCTTGAATCCTCTAGAGTGTCAAGTCTTCAGACTATGGGATCTACTGCCATGTGGCAAAAAATAAGGCACAGACACGTGGCCCTATCTGAAAAGTGACATGTATCATATAATAAATGGCACAAACGATCTTTGAAAAACAAAAAACACGGTGACACGTGGCAAGCTTCAAGTTTGTCCACGTCACCCTAGGTGATGTCAACAGGCCATGTCACTCCAGTTCCTCTTGACTTCAGGACTTCAGAACTTTGGAGCTTCAGGGGACTTATCCACACTACACCACAAATCCCCCGAACGACGAACTCCCGAATTGGATGATCTACGGACACGTGTCCTCAAACACGAATAGTCTAGATTTACTCCGAGGCTTCGGGACTTCGGAGGTTTTCGCTGCTAAACACCACCACACCCTCGGACTGTCGAACGCCAAATTTATGAACCCTTGCTAATCTTTGGACACGTGTCCCCGAATATGAAGGGTCCATATTTTCTCTAGAGTTCAGGACTTCAAAGGTTTTCTTTGTCCAAAAAAGAGAAAACTTCACCATAATCTGTCAATCCCCAACCATCGTTCATCAGCGATCGAATAGTTTCCTTGGTCGATCTTCAACCCTTCACTCAATTCGCGGACCCTCGACCATTAGTTGTCAGCAATTTTTGTTGGTGAACTTCCACACTTAGAATTTTTAACAAAATCATAGGTGAATCTGGGTTGTTGATCTCTCGGCCAAGATGATCTTGACCGTTGGTTTTCTCCAACTCCCTAAACAGACAAAATGAATAGGAACCGTCGATGTTCCTCATTTTTCAAATCGTCGAATCAATCCCAGTCGTTGATTTGGTAACTCCGCCAAACTTTGCAAACATTCAAATTTTTAAAATTTTTCAAGGACAAATCAGGATCGTTGATCCAAGATCGAACACGATCTCAACCGTCGATTCTCCAAACTCTGTCCAGCATTACAGTGGCCATTAAAACTTGAATTTTTGACCTTCTAAGTCGAATTCGGATCTGCAACTCCCCACATCAAATCCATTAACTTCTTAGACACTCCTAAAATCATTCAAACTCAGATCCGTTCACAAATTTGGGGGATTTCACTCAAACACTTCCACTGTTTTTCCCCAAAATTCACATAGATATATATTAAATCTGTAACAGTGAATCTTCCTAATTCACACTTCTTCTGGCCTGTAATAGTCTGGTGTTTGAACCAGAAGCTCTGATACTAATTTGTAAAGTCCCTAGCCACCCCAGTCGGGAAACGCCACTACAATTCTTCTATGTTTCCAAACTGTAACATACCCAGCCTCCCACAGGACGACATGCCATGCCAAGAATGCACCTCTTGGGTGATTTGGAGACTCTGATAACACTTAATTAATAAAGAAGTATGAAATATGCACATGAAATGATCAATATTCATACCACAACACAGAAGACATGCACAATATATCATGCACAACATTAACTAGCAAGCAAGCATATTATAGGTACAATCTTAGGTATATTAATTTGATACACAGTAGAAATAAATACATAAACAAAGGAAACCATAACAGAGAGCACTTATATTTTATAAAAGAAGACACCAACGGGTTGTAGACCAAGGATGTTCCACCCAACTATAGACATTGTTGTTCCAAGTCTCAACAATAGTGTCACCCCAAAGGTATGAATCCACAATGACAGTTCCAGAGTGTTACTTGGCTTCCCAAACCAGTCAGCACTTAAGCTCTCATAGGCTTCTCCAACACTCACAACAATCCAAGTACCCAGATCTATTCTACTGAGCCTGCACCCCCCAAGAGAATAGACCTCCACCCTTCTCTTCCATGCAGTCCCTCAGGCAATCCCTCTCCATCCAAGAATCCAGTGCAATTGGTCTAGAATCTCCATGCTAGGACTCTCAAGCCTCATAGCTATGATCAAATTTTATCACATGCCAAGCATCTTAGACATGCAGGCCTCAAATCATGGCTGGACTACACCAGCAATCTCTACAACCAACAAAATTGTGGTTTCTCTTCAACAGTTCGTCTTGCTTTCCCAAGCCAAGACACCCAAAATGAGGAAATATGAGTGAGTGAAGGAATGGATGGAGTACAAACTCCATGAGAGAGGATGAACAGTGAACAAAATGGGTGAATGAATGTGTGAGGTGAACAACAACAAACCATAATGGGGACGGGAATGAGAGTGAGCGAATGATCAAAATGAATGAGAGAATTTTCCAATGGGAGAACCCCTTCCACATACCAGGGATGAGGTTTTGTAATTCGTGGGGATCAAGAACCTCTTGGCCTTCCCCCAAGATCTCACATAATTGATTTCCCCCCCATTATACAAAATGGGTAATATAAAATAAATAAGCACTTGTCCCCTCAAGCCCCCTCTCTTGTGGAATCATAGCCCCCTATAACTCTATTCCTTGTTCGTCTAGCAACCAACGATGTATTTATTATTAATAATGATCAAAACATTACATTTATTAGGCACACTGGCCTATTAATAATTGTTTGGGCACTCTGGCCTTTCAATAATGTAACAATACATTATTTAATATGGGGGCTCAAAACCCATGGTGTTACAAAAATTGTGCTACTTTGCACTCCCTTAGATTTGTAAACTATTTATATGGCTTCCCCCGACTATAATTGGGTTGGACATAGTCAATAATAGAAGTTAGATTTTATTGTTAGATTGTAAAGTTTCTGATGTTATCCATAATCTTGTCGTACATTTATTTCTATTAATGGAACATTGGAGTTGATACTTCTATCTAATTTATCTTGCCAACAACAGATGTCTTTCTATGAGTTTTCTTATGTTCATAATTGAGACATCCTTGTGATCTAACGCTTTCCCAAAAATTCATTTGTAAACTATTTATATGTCTTCCCTTAATTATCATTGGATTGGACATAATTAGTAGTAATAATAAGATTTGACTATTTTGGTCTTCAAACTAATTGTAAATAGTTGAATTCTAGTTGTAGAAGAAAAATAAATTGCTTTTTGAGACTCTTGTCATTCCTATCATCTTATATGGATGTGAAATTTGGCGCTATAAAAACTCTAGATAATTTTAGAGAAAGATCAAGCAAATTCAAAAGCGTTTTATAATTTATAATCTTAAAATTAAAAGCAATATGTCCTATATTATCCTCCTCATAGAAGTGGGCCTTCCCCCAATTGAGAGTATGGCCATGAATGGTAACTATTGTACAAGCACAAGACAACTAACATGAAAGAAAAGAGGATTCCCAATAATGCTTCAAACTCCATTCAAAACCACATGTGACTAAAGAGGAATTGGCATAAAGATGTCAAGCCTTGGCTAAACCATTGGAGAATAGAGGAGGAGGTCATTCTATAGAATATTGATGCCATTAAAAATACTATTACATCTAAATTTAAGTATAAATTGTTGTGTAATGAAGAACTCGGAGATAAGAGAAAATGAAGATACTATAAAGAAGTCATAAACCCTAATCTAAAAGATCAAAAGTATATTTTCTATTATAGGTAGTGTAAAGAAGAAAACCACATTGCTAAAATAAGAATGAACTCTCAGAAGATCTACATTGAAAAATGGCGTTGGACAATTCCTAAAATGTCATGGGATGAAAGAATTTGTCATATTTGCAATATTATGAAGGTGGAGGATGAAAATAGATTTCTCTTAGAATGTCTTGCATAAGCCCACATTAGATCTCAATTTCAGAAAAATGTAACAAAAATGACATCCTCCACCATTTAACTCATCAAAACTATGGAGATTAAGAAAAGCTTCTTTAAAACATTTTTTAACATAAAAACAAAATTTTAAAGCAATCCAAATAATTCCTTATCCTTTTATTTAATACTCAATAAATTAAATTAAAGTTATTCTAAGAAAACATTAACAATTATAACAATCATCTCCATTATCAAATTATAACATTTATTATTTACAATCTTATTATATATATACAAACTTTGATAACTAATAAAAGTAAGTGTGGTTAGACTCATAATCAAACCAACTTATTACCACTATATTCAAATTTATATTCAAATTTATCTTGCAAAAAAAAATATAATATTCCCTTAATTCTTTGATTTATAGAGTAACCAAAAAGTCATGTAACCATATCTAGGATCTTATCTCTTACTCCCATCTTTAGTATGGGAACTTTTACTTTTCCCTCTCTTTACACACTTTTGACTTGTACATTCATTAATCGTATGAGCAACCTTTTCCACAACCAAAATCCACATTCTAGGTCTCGTCGCCACAACCAAAATCCAACATGAATAGTAAGTCTTTTTAGAGAGTACAATACCTACTCGGGCATAAATTATCATATAATAAAAAAAAATAAAAAAAAACTACACATGACAAAACATTAACAATCCGAAAATCACTCATAGTCAACAAAGAAAAAAGGATTATTACTCTTTACTATAGGTAAAGATTTCGTTGTATGTAACTAATGTGATAGTAAATTACACTTTGTAGCTTGTGTGTGGAGATTGGGGAGATAAAAATAAAATTTACTCATAAGATAGAAAGAGGTGTTGTTGGTGGAAATCAATTGAAATAAAGTTAAAGGTGTAATCGAGGGAGATGTATTTATAAGGAAAACTTTGTAAGAAAAGATCAAAATATTTTTTAATTACAAAATAGATGTAGAATAAAATAAATTTGAGATAAGTGAATATTGCATTTATTTTTTTTGGCTGACTTATAACATTAATATTCCTTTATGAATGTGAGTAAAGGAACTATGATATTTAGAAACAAAAGTAATTGGATTGAGCAAGTGTAAAAATCTCAGATAATAAGTTTTTTTAGATTGAAAAACAATAAGGTTTATGGGATATCTATAAATAAAATAAGACTGTACTCAATAGAATTGGAAGCATTGAAAAACTTACTTTGACATAAAATTATAGTCATGAAGAACACCAAGAGATGGAACGAAATAAGGATGAAAACGTGGAGCACTTAATGTAAAAAATGGCTCAAAGAGTGTGATATACAAGAAGAAAGATGTTCAACTAATAAAAAGACGTCGAGTAACCATCTACAAGAAAGAAAGCTACAGAAAATGGAGAAAACTTACCAAAAGAAACAACAATACTACTACATAAACAAACTTCAACAAAGATGAGAAGATCAAATTATTTGAAGTTTTAACACTCCTAGGGGTGGAAACTAGGTAGTAGCACAAGAAAGAAAACTAGGTAGTAACACAACAAAGAACCATCACACACAAGTTGAGATGTGAAACACTTGGAACAAGCCAAAGAATTATAAGATGAAAGGTTGAGAGTTATGTGGGTGTATTGTTTCAGGGTTCTGGATTCTAGAGTTGTTCTACCAAGCCTACTTTCCGTTTCATTAAGAGGGACTGTTCTGTCATGGATTTCATATTTTTAAGCTATGTTCTAAAAAACCACACTTTCATTAACTGTAACCCGGTCTTTACCATCCTGACATCTTTCTCCTGCTTTGTGAGTTAATAGATTTTATTACCTTCGGGTTAGTGGCTCTTTAGGCTCTGGGTCCATACTGTTATGTATTACTTATCTAGGAAACTGGACTATTTGTCAGTCTTCCTATTGGTTTAGAGCCGAGTCATTTCCAGGTGGACGTTTATGGAAGCTTCCCTCCATAACGAGGTGGAAAGAAACGTTGGGGCACTTATGAGTGTCGATGAGAAGTACATTTGGGAACAAGAGGACATTTATGTCAAGGCAGGCGGCTTGGGGGATGAGCCTTTGGGATCACCACCTAAAACTTATACATCGTCTTTTACTACAGACACTCTTGTCAAGCTATCGAACAATCCTCTGACTGGTTCCATGGTTGAACCATCTGCAACCTTCCTTCCTATCCGTTAGAGTACCGGTTCACAGTTCTATAGATGCTCCCCAGTTGGTACCAAAGGGTTTCCTTCCTAGGAGGGACAAAGAAAATCCCAGAAATTGGATCATCCTGCTACAACTAGGCGAAAGGTGTGGAAAACTAACATAAAGATTAAAATAATGGTTATAGGCTATGATGTGGGGTTAGAAGAAATGTGTAGGATGGCCCTTTGTGGACTGGTGGGTAGAATTTCTTACAGTGACCTCAGAAAGGAACCAGTTGAGGTTTGGGTTAAAAATCATTGGTGGTCAATTCTGGGTTATGATCCAGAGACATTATTTCTTACAAAGGGATGGCTCAGGTTTATTTGCAGGTCTCTGGAGGACGTGACTATATTATTGAACTCTCTTTGGGTATTTGGCGGAAGCAACTTAATGCTCAAACGTTGGTGGGTTGCTTTTAACCCGAAAATTGAGCACTTCAAACTCCATCATCGGTGGGTACTTCTTCCAGGCCTTCCTTTATATCTATGGAATGAAGGCACCCTACAGGCCATTGGAGATAATCTCAGTAAATTCATCTCTTTGAAGTCTAAGAACTTTTTCGATCCTGAGCAAAAATTGGGAAGAATCCTTGTGGAGATGGATATCCATTGTGGTTTTCCGGACTCCATTGATATTGAGTGGTGGGGCCGCAGATTAGTTCAGTCTCTTTACTATCTAGGGATACCTTTTCAGTGCAATGCTTGCAGACAAATGGGTCACCTCTGTCGTGATTGCACTGGTAAGGAAGATGAGGAAGTTTCAGAAAATATTGAACCACAAAGAGACCCTCTCGAGTATATGGATGAAGCATAGTCTTTTGGATGCGCGGATCATCATACTAGTGTCTCCACTTCACACTTGCAGGAGGATCATTCGACACTAACGGGTAATCTACAAAGCCTTTGTCCATCTTTATTTTCTTCTCTGATGCATTGGGAGAAAGAGGCCTTAAATACATCAAACTGGTTAACTTCCTCTACTTCTGCTCTTCGACCCCCCAATAAGGAGTTGACCACTTCTGAACCTTTACCACCAAGTTCCCTAAATTTATGCGATACTGATGGTCCTCTGTTTACTCCTTCTGTAAGTGTGCCTCCTGAGGTCTTGACTTCGGGGAACTCGCTATCCTCGACCCTTTTTCAGAACACTTCTCATCCCCTCTTTCTTCCTTCGAAGAGACCTATACTGGATCCTTCACCACAAATGGACCCACAAGATTCCCCCCCCATTGAACCGGATTTTAGGGAGGTTGAGGATGATGACTCCACCCTCAATGTTGTTCTTGATTCTTTATATCAATGACTCTATTGATAACTTGTTGTTTCCTACTTACTTAGGAAAGACCATCCTTGATCCTCCCCGGGGAACAAGATCCTCAACTCATCCCAAGACTCCAGGTAAGGAGGGTAAGAATTATTCTTGGTCTCGATGCATTGGAGTCGAACTGTCACCCATAAAGATGAGAAGTTTACGTAAAAAGTTGGTGGGCCTCCCTAATCAACAAGTTGACTCTCTCCATTCCTCCACGGATAGTGGGGCTCTTAGAGCAATGAAAGCCCTGGCGCGGGCTAAGTAATTTTATTTCTTTCTCTGAATATTTGAGGGATTGGAGGCACTCTCAAAATAGCCTCAGTTCATATACTCCTGGATCAGACTCATCCTGACATTGTCTTTCTACAAGAGACTCTAGCTCATGAACAAAAGGCTAGATATTTTATGCATCATCTTCATCCTTCTTGGGTTTCGAGTGTTGTTAATTCTATCGATAATTTGGGAGGTTTACTAGTGACCTAGGATCCAAATTTGTATGATCTAGTTCCCTATCTTACAATCGGAGGTATACTATTAATAGGCAGGGGTGTTAACAATCAACGAGAGATCTCTCTACTAAATGTGTATGGCCCGTGTGTAGATTGGAAGCAGTTTTGGAGCTCACTGGCCAAAAGTGGCATATTATCTATCAAAAACCTGATTATTGCTAGCGACCTGAATATCATCATCTCCTCGGATGAGAGCCGGGGTGGCTCATTCATTTCTGGACTATCAGAGGATTACTATAGAAATTTATTCATGTCAAATAACTTGATCGATGTAAAGTCGATTAAAGTGGTACCAATGTGGCGAAATGGCCGCTCAGGTCATGAAGCCATAGCGAGACGTCTTGACAGGTGCTTGGTATTTGAAGGTTTTTTTGAGGCTGTGGGGTTATCCCGTTCTTGGGTGGAATATCCATTCGTTTCAGATCATGCTCCCATCCTTTTATAGCTAGAAATCCCCCCTACTTATAAGGCTTACCCTTTCAAGCTAAATGCAAATTGGCTTCAGGATGATGATTATATGGCTTTGGTTCACAAAGTTTGGAAAGACCCTCATTTTCTCTCAAAAGGCGATAAACAGTGCAGATTGGTCTGGAAGTTAAAGGAACTTAAGTTACAAACAAAAATCTAGGTTAAGGAAGTTATAGAGATAGACAAGGCTCTCCTGGAGAAGCTGGAATCTGACCTTAAAGATATTTTGGTGAATTCCTTTAGGGATTCTACAATCTCGAAAAAGGAACAAATCATTAGGGAGACAGAGATTAAAAGGAATAAAATCCTATGCGAGGAGGAGGAGTCTTGGAGACTTCGTAGCAGAGCGACTTGGATCAAGTGTGGGGAAAATAATACTAGTTTTTTCCATAAGTTGTCCAACCATAATAGGAACCAGAAACATGTCTGGGAAATCTCGGATAGAAATGGTAATATAATTACTGACCAGGGAGTGATAAGGGAAGAAGCGATGGACTACTTTAGACACTTTTTCAAGGCCCAGACAACCAGTAATATAAATGAACAAGTTAGGGTAGCAAGTCTCTTCCCCGGGATGGTGAGAGAGGAGAATGCCGGATCCCTCTACAACCATGTCACTTTGGAGGAATTGAAGGATGTACTTCTTCATTTCAAAAAACAAAAGAGCCCAGGCCCAGATGGATGGACCGTAGATTTCTTTACTTTCTTTTTCGATATGGTAGGGGAAGACCTCCATGAGATGGTTGAGGACTCGAGAGTGAAAGGTAAATTAAGAGGAGGATTGAATTCTACCTTCCTGACCCTTATTCCAAAGACAAACAAACCTGTGTCCTTTGACGACTTCCGGTCGATCTCACTTTGCAACCTCTGTTATAAGGTGATCTCCAAAGTGATTGTTAATCGGATCAAGCCAACCCTGTTGAGATCCTTATCTGTTGAACAACTGGGCTTCGTCCAGGGCATAATGATTTAAGACGCAATTGGAACGACACATGAAAGTATACATAGTATAAACAAAAAGAAATTAAAGTCCCCGGTGATGAAAATTGACTTGAGGAAAGCCTATGATTGCATAGATAGGGAATACTTGAGACTGATTCTTATTACAGTGGGTTTTGGCATCCAGTTATCAAACTGGATCATGAGCTGTGTAACCACATCTACCTTCGTTGTTCTATTTAATGGAGAGGCGACGGATTTTTTCAAAAGTGGTAGGGGGTTTCATCAAGGTTTCCCTCTATCACCATTATTATTTATGCTAGCTATGGAAGGGCTTAGCCTCTTGATTAAAAATAGCATTACTGAAGGCACAATTATAGGCATTAAAGTCTCCAAATTGATCAAGGTGGTTCATCTATTATTTGTGGACGACGTCATTATTATGACAAAGTAAAATATCAATGAATGGAGGGTAATATCAAATATTCTTCAGAGTTTTTGTAATTCCATGGGCTTAATGATTAACAATGCAAAAACTACAGTTCACTTCGGGGGATTAACAGAAAAGGATTTGAATCCTCTAAAGGAGCTTCTTCCATACTCTTTTATTGAGTTGACAACATGATTCAAATATCTTGGTTACTACTTAAAGACTGGCCCCTCCAGAAATGGAGATTGGATATGGTTAGTGACTAAAATGGAAAGGAATATCGGGTTCTGGTGTAATAAGTGGCTTTCATTAGGTGGTCGGTTTGTTTTGGTGAAAGTGGTGTTGGAAAGCCAACCTGTATACTGGATGTCCCTGGAGCTCATTCCGCGCTCGATTCTAAACAAAATTTGCAAGTTGATGTTTGATTTTATATGGAGTGGAAGCAAGTCTAACCACCAGTTTCATCTCTATAGATGGGATATGTTATCCAGACCGAAGAAATGTGGCGGATGGGGCCTCAGGAATCTCTCACTTTTTTATTCGTCTTTACTGGTCAGTACTCTATGGAGAGTTCTGATGTAGGATGGTATCTGGAATAGAGTTATAATAGATAAATATCTTAAAAACTCAATTGTGATCAATTGGTACAGACAATCATCCCATAGGCACCCCGAAGCATCTAGAATCTAGAATAGCCTCACCAGTATTATTCACTTGATTTTGCATTGGCAATGTTGGCGCCCGGGATCGGGTCATCTAATCTCTTTAGGTAGGGATTGGATTATTGGTATGGGAGGACACTCCATTCTCTCAGAGTGCTTGATTTCTCATCTTATTGTTCTTAGGAAAACAGTCCTAGCACATATTAAAGCCCCCAATAGTGTGGACTCTACTAAAGAGACTTGGCTTAGCAGTGAAGTTATGGGTTTGAGTGGTAGACTTGCTTCAGAATGGGATCGGTACCATAGGGCGCTTCTTGGCACGGACATTAATCTTTGAAATTCTGCAAACACCATTGTGTGGACCGGGGCGGATTCATCCTGAAACCTGACTGTTAGGAATGTGTATAATGCTCTCATTTCAACTATGGACTATCTAACGATAGGTGGCTGGAAATTAAACCTGTGGAAGTGGAACATACAATTAAAAATTAAATTGTTTATATGGTTGGCTGAAAACAAAAAGGTTTTGACCTGGGACACACTTCAGAGCAAAGGATGGGAAGGTCCGGGGGTATGCATCATTTGCAAGACAGATTTAGAAGATATCGATCACTTTCTCATTCATTGTTCCTTCACAAAGGCAGTCTGGGCTAGATTGCACACTCTCCACAATATTAAAAGAATATGGAATGGCGCTACAGTCTCTGATTGTCTGTTTATATGTTCAAAGGACAAATCTGCACCAATCAGTCTGGAGACACACACTTGTTGGCACATTTGGATCGAGAGAAATAAATCAATTTTTGAAGAAAATTCACCCTCTCATCTTGCAGTGGCTCACAGGATTACGGGGTCCTTTATTCGACGTCCTCCCTCACTTAAATATATACCAAACAAGGTTAATATTACGCTCAAAGATGGTTTTTCTATTGCATGCTTTGATGGTGCAACTCTATTAAATGGCAAGTGTTGCGGTGTTGGAGGTATCATTAGAACTTTGCATTCGAATGTTATCAAATGTGTAACAACCCTGCTTAAATAGATGTATAAGGATTATTAATTATAATTAATTGTCCTAATATGGTTTTAATTAAATATTGATTAGCATTAATAATATTAATTAAATATTTATTTATTAATTAATTGTTTATAGCTTTTGATTAATTAATTAATTAATTGATTGATTACATATCACATTCAATGACATGGGTAATAAGTTAAAGGGGTTAATAATTTAATTTATTAAAGAATTACGTATACGGAGGGGATAAGAAACATTAAATGAAAGAATAAGAAACATTAAATAAAAGGATAAAACATTAAATAAGAGGATAAGATAATGAATAAGGGGATAAGGAAATTAATGAGGGGGAAAGAGTTGGTAAAGGAGGGAT
>SNQJ01S0015445.1:0-17407 GCA_010110895.2 Picea sitchensis | reverse complement strand
TTCCTTCTACCTCTTCAAAGGATAATAAATATGTGAAGAAAGAAGGTGAAGCAATCTGTAGGAATTTGTGTGAACCATCAACTTTGAAAGGAGTTGTTTATGGAGAAATGGAAAATGATTTTTCCCCGTTAAAAATGATAAGTGTTAGAAAGTTAGGAAAGAAGAAGGATAATATTGGTTTAACAAGTATGTAGCTATTGGAAGGACCAAGGACGCTTAGAGCTCAGAAATCCCTAGCAAGGGTTAAAAATGATAGTGGTTTCACTAAATGTAAGAGAAGTTGGGGGTGCTCCAAAGTTCTTAGCCCTCAAATGATTTTTATATTTGGTAAAACCTGATATTTTATTTATCCAAGAAACTATGGTTAGTGAACACAAAGTGAGGGAAATCTTTGCAAAAATGTTACCCATGTGAAAGTTATGTGGCGTGGATTCAATTGACTTATAGGGAGGTCTTTTATCTACTTGGAATCGGAGGAGAGATGAATTTAATGCATTTTTTACTCCTACAGAGATTTTGTTGGAAGGACTTGTAAAGGATCTAAACAAAAGTTTGAAGTTGATAAACTGCTATGACCCTTATGGAAATAGAAATGAATTTTGGGACAAGGTAAAGCTGGATGGATTACTAAAAGATAAAAAAATAATTCTGGGAGGTGACTTTAACTTTAATACTTCTAATAGGGAAGTGTTGGACTCTTATCCTAAGGCTGATCCTTTAGCTTCCTACTTTAGTCAACTGCTTCAAGAAGACGGACTAATAGATGTAGAATTGATAAAGTTTCTCCCAACTTGGAGGAATGGTAGAGGTGAGCATGAATATATTGCTAAGAGAATGGAACACTTTTTAATTAAAGAGGAGTTGGCATTGTCAGGGATAAGATACAGGTCTTGGGTGGTTAATGCTAAGATTTCCGACCACATGTCTGTGGTATTTCAACTGGATCAAGAATAGGAAAAGATTAGCTATCCTTTTAAATTCAATTCTGTCTGGTTGGATGAACCATATTTTATGAATTTAGTGACATTGAAGTGGAACGAGATTTTGGATACAGAAAACAATACCCTAATGGACTCCCTTGTACGAAAACTAAAATTACTAAAGTCTTTGGTCATTGGGTGGGAGAGGAATAAAACACAATTGGCAATGGAGGAATTAACTCAACTAGAAACAGATTTAGATACCATTTATACTGAATTTCCTTGGGGTTTTGAGAAGGATGAAGAAAAAGTATTGGTCTTAGAGAAAGAAAAAAGTAAAAAATTTCTTTTAAAGAAGGAGGAGGAAACTTGGAAACAAAAGAGTAGGATCAATTGGCTTGCATTGGGAGACAGGAATACAAAGTTTTTTCATGCATATGCAAATTTTGGAAAATAGACAAATGCCATCTGGGATATTAAAAAGGTGGATGGATCCAAAATTACAAGCCAACAAGATTTAAAAAAGGAAGCCATTGGATACTTTCGGAACATCTTTAAAGCTCAAGAGAATCTCTCTATTTCAAATCAAATGGAAGTTATTAGAGCTTATCCTAGGATTTTCTTTGAGGAAGAAGGACATAGAATTGCAGATCCTGTTACAATTTTTGAAGTGTTGTCAACTCTAAAAGGTTTTGTTGTTTCAAAAAGTCATGGGCCGGATGGCTGGACTGTCGAATTTGTTTTGGAGTTTTTTTTATCTTTTGGGTCCTGAACTGATGGTTGTGGTGGAAGAATCTACACTGAAAGCTATGGTCTCAGGAGCCCTAAATGATACCTTTATATCACTTATCCCGAAAGTGACAAGCCTGATACTTTTGAAGGATTTATACCAATTTCACTTTGTAACTTGACTTATAAGATTATTACAAAAATTATTGCTGCTAGAATCAAATCCTCTCTTTCAACAGGTATTTCTAAGGAACAGATGCCATTAGAGTGGCACAGGAAGATTTGCACAATATAAAGACAAAAAGCACAAAATCATTGGTCCTAAAACTAGATATGATGAAATCCTATGATAGGGTGGATTGGGGTTTTCTAAGGTTAGTCTTACTTTAGATTGGTATGAGTCTAGAAGCAACTGATTGGATAATGGCGCATGTAAATTCTGCAAATTTCTCTATCTTAATAAATGGAAGCCCTTCCAGTTTTTTAAGAAATACTAGGGGATTGAGGCAAGGTTTCCCTCTTTCTCCATTTATGTTTTTACTTATTGTGGAAGGATTGAGTAGAATCATTTTGAAGCTGGTTGAAGAAAAATTGAAGGAGTTTTAGTCGCAAATGGAATTAGAATTACACACTTACTATTTGTGAATGAAGTTTTTTTGTTTGGGAACGGTTCTCTCATAGAATGACAAGTTTTAAAGGAGGCACTTGACTTGTTTTGTAATGCAACGGGTATGTCCTTCAATTCACAGAAGTCACTCTTCCTAGAAGCAGGGTGGATAGGGGAGGAGCTCACCGTTTTAAAAGATATTCTTCCATATGAAGTTAAATCAATTGGAGTTGGTTTTAAGTATTTCGGGTTATTTATTAAACCAAACTATTATACTTTGGTCGATTGGAGCTGGTTACAGAAAAAAAAAAAAAAAATTGGAAAAAATAATCTCAAATTGGAGTCATAGATGGCTTACATTAGGTGGAAGGTTTACTCTTGTAAAATGAGTCTTAGAAAGTGTACCTATTTACTAGATTTCATTGGAAAATATCCCTAAAAGTATTTTAAATAAGATTAGAAGAAATATGTTCATTTTTTTATGGATGAGGAAAAAATAAAAAGAAAGTATACATCTGGTAAATTGGAAAAGAATTTCCAAACCAAAGAAGAAAGGAGAATGGGGTTAAAAAAAAATTTCTTGTTTGGAAAATATTTGGCAGCAAAGAGTCTGTGTAGATGCGTTATGGTTCTTGGAATTTGGAATGAAGTGGTGCATAAGAAGTACCTAAAAAAAGAAAACAATTATTGAATGGTTTAGGGAAGGGAGAAAAATTTGTACAGGATGTCAAACTGTTGGAGAGCACTAACGACTTCTTTACCTATCATCACTGATTGGATTTCATGGAAGCCAAGAAATGGATGGGATATTAGGATAGGAGAGGATCCGATGATTGGGTCATAGTCATATTTTAAATTATCAAAGAATTTAACAAGTACTCTACATTCAAATGGTATAAAATTTCTAGAACGGATAGGATTTCTTGCAACTGAAGACCAAAACTCTTTAATATGGAAAGATGTAGAGATTCTTGGACTAACTGGAGAACATAAAGAGGAATGGTATTTATATGTAAAAGGATTAGCCGGGTCGGGTATTGAATTAAATGCAAAAAAGGATACATTATTGTGGTCTTAGAATACCAAAGGAGGACAAGTAAATGCAAAACAAGCCTATGAAGTATAATCTTTAGATGACAATGAGGTCTGTCAAAATGAATGGTACTCAAAATTTTGGAAATGGAAGATGCATTTAAAAGTTAAATTATTTTGTTGGTTAATGTTTGAAAATAAAATAGTTACTTGGGATGATTTGACAAAAAGAGGAATAATTGGTCCTAGTAGATGCATGTTGTGTGGAGCAAAAGAGGAATCTTTGAATCATATGATGGTTGAATGTTTATTTACCAAAGACATTTGGAATTCCATCATAAAGGAACTTAAACTAAAGAGGAATTGGGGAGGAGGACTCCTTTGTGAATGTTACCAGAATTGGTTTAAGGAGATGGAGTTTTGGAAAGAAGTACCTTGCTTTATTTGTTGGGAGATCTGGAAACACATGAATATGATTATTTTTGAAGAAAAAAATCTTTCTTTGGCCAGGGTTTGCAACATAATTATATAAGATTTGGGTGAAAACAAAAAAAATACAGAAATCCCAACATCATAGAGTTACTAGGCCTCCAATGTTAGATTGGAATCTAGTAGTGGGTTTCTTTGATGGAGCCTCAAAATGTGAGGGTTCAAAATGTGGTCCAAGAAATATTTTAAAGTGTCAAAATCTTGGTTTCTACAGTCTTAAAATGAATTGTGGTCTTGAAACTAATACTAGGGGTGAACTTTTAGCACTGTGGTGTATCTAGTTTTTTGCTCATTTTAAAAAGATTAAAAGTTTACAACTGGTAGGAGACTCAAAGATAATTATTGACTGCTTTTCCTATAAAAGCAATCTACATGTGAGTACACTACAGCCTTGGATTTCAAAAATTCCCTATAAAAACAATCTTCAGGTGAGTACACTACAACCTTGGATGTCAAAAATTCGATAGTTGAGTAGAAAGTTCCATCTTTTGAAAACACACCATATTTACAGAAAATTCAACAAGGAAATTGATCAGTTATCAAAGCAGGCACTACAACTGGAAAAAGGTGTGATATATTATGCAAAAGGAACAAGAATGCATACATAGATTCTTGAAAGAATGGCAATTGTTGAATGTTTATTTACCAAAGACATTTGGAATTCCATCATAAAGGAACTTAAACTAAAGAGGAATTGGGGAGGAGGACTCCTTTGTGAATGTTACCAGCATTGGTTTAAGGAGATGGAGTTTTGGAAAGAAGTACCTTGCTTTATTTGTTGGGAGATCTGGAAACACATGAATATGATTATTTTTGAAGAAAAAAATCTTTGTTTGGCCAGGGTTTGCAACATAATTATATAAGATTTGGGTGAAAACAAAAAAAATACAGAAATCCCAACATCATAGAGTTACTAGGCCTCCAATGTTAGATTGGAATCTAGTAGTGGGTTTCTTTGATGGAGCCTCAGAATGTGAGGGTTCAAAATGTGGTGCAAGAAATATTTTAAAGTGTCAATATCTGGGTTTCTACAGTCTTAAAATGAATTGTGGTCCTGAAACTAATACTAGGGGTGAACTTTTAGCACTGTGGTGTATCTTGTTTTTTGCTCATTTTAAAAAGATTAAAAGTTTACAACTGGTAGGAGACTCGAAGATAATTATTGACTGATTTTCCTATAAAAAGAATCTACACGTGAGTACACTACAACCTTGAATGTCAAAAATTCCCTATAAAAACAATCTTCAGGTGAGTACACTACAACCTTGGATGTCAAAAATTCGATAGTTGAGTGGAAAGATCCATCTTTTGAAAACACACCATATTTACAGAAAATTCAACAAGGAAATTGATCAGTTATCAAAAAAGGCACTACAACTGGAAAAATGTGTGATATATTATGCAAAAGGAACAAGAATGCATACATAGATTCTTGAAAGAATGACAATTATATAATCTTTTTGGTACAAACTGAAGACTATGTTTATTTTGTAAACATCCTTTTAAAAAAATGATGACTTTATACTTTGATATCATACTACACGATATGGTATGTCTAGGTAAAAGGAAGTAATTAGGGAAAAACAACATATGGTTATTTTGTAAAAGACTTATTTATATTTACTAATATAAGTACTTTTTTTTATTTGAAAAAATATATATAATTAAAATAGAATATAAGATTTGTTATTGAAAAAATTATAATGAATAAATATTTTATTACTTTTTAGAAATTTATAATGAGTAAATATTTTGATCCAAATGGTTAAATAATTTTTTTTTTCAATGTATATATAATATATTATTTTTTAATTATATATATTTTAATTTTAAGGTTTTATTGTCTTTCAATAACAATTTTATAATATCTCATTTAAATTTATATATAATATATTATTTTATTTTCTTATATATATATATATGTTTCAAACTTTAACAGAGTATATGGAATGCACAGTGCTATTATATATATATATATATTTTTTAATTATATATATTTTAATTTTACAATTTTAAGGTTTTTTATTGTCTTTCAATTTTTACATAATATAATATTTTAAGTGAGATTTAGGAGCAGGAGGCATAATAGATCTACTACGGTTTTTGGCAGCAGAATAATACTTTTTTTTTTAATATATCACAGTTTTCAAAAGCAAAATAATATTTTAATTTCTAAGATTATATATCTAGGGTTTTGAACAAGAATAATACTTATTTGTTTATTTATTTTTAGGAGATATTTTATTTCTAAGATTATATATATCCTAGGGTTTTGAATGGGAATAATCTTTGTAGTTTCTACCTTTTTACCTAGAATAATCTCCGTAGTTTCTCTGGACTTCTCTGTCGTCTTGAAATTATTTTTGGCTTCTTCAAGGGTTGAGCATTTGGACATCACGAAATAGGGTGAGTCACTTTTTACTTTGATTCAATTTTAATTTTAAAGATAAAAGAGATTTAAATACTCTTTATTTATTTTATGTTTCAGGAGTAAAAGTTGATTTTAAAGATAAAGTCAATCCATAATAATAATTGTTACATATTTTTCTCTTCTTTCTATGAGCACTCCACCACCTATTCCAAAAACTCCACCTAACAAAGGGAGGCCCCCAAAATCGCCCTAGAGATCCTTCTGATTATATGGAATCGATGAAAAAAAAAAAGAAAGAGAGAGAGATACTTAAAATCCAAATAGAGTTAGAAACATTAGAGAAAAGAAGAGAAAAAAAAGAGACATAAAACTCAAAGGAAATAGGCTAGAGGCAATGATTGATAAAAAAATCGAAGATACCATTCAAACTCCAAATAGAGGATAGATTCTTGGGTTCAAGAGTGAATTGCGAACAATGAAGGAGGGAATTCAAGAAATGGAAAAACATAAACAATCAACCCAGGAGGGTTGAAGGAAATCACAACTTGAGAGAGATAGGATTAAAGAGCTAGAGAAAAACCCAACCAACAATTTGACCCTCATTAATACTGGAAAACAAATTAGATATCAAACCCATCAAAGAGGAAATGAATAAGCTGTCGAGATTGCTGGGCATAACAAAGGGCAGCCTTGAACCTCATAATTTTGAGTATAAAAGAACAACAAGGAGGAGGATACACTAGCAATAGTAAAGAAAAGAATTAAAAATAAATCACAAATTAGTACAACACCTCATAGAAGAGCCAAAGAAATTTCAGGAAGGGAAAATAATTTGATCACAAAGATAGGTTGATATGTCAAAAGTAGTTGTCTTGACCATAAATATAGCATACTAAGTAAATATCTTTGAGCTTAAAATTTTCAGGAATATTTATAAATGAAGACCCCATTCAAGACCAAAATTTGAACTAAGGAAGGAAGTTCAAAGGTAAAATAAGCCGAGGAAAGAAGGAAAATGGGCAATAATTAGAAATGAAAAGCTATTGTTAGGGATAGAGACGAGGAAGGATAATAATAAATAGGAATTTAGGGACACTTGGATCCTTTTTGGAGTATGTTGAAAACTCCATGGCATAAAGGTCCTATGACTAAAGTTGGATCTGAGTGTTATTGATATTATAAATCTAGGCAGAAACTTGGGAGCATGGGGAATCTAAGGTCCCCTAACATGGAAGATTTGTCTTGTGACATGGAACAAAAAATCCCACTTGTAGAGGGATAGGAGGCATAGCTTGTTATATTAGAAAAACATTTCTCTCACATTCAACTTCATAGATTGACCCTCTTCAGAAATCATACATTTGGATAGAAATTTGAACACAATGCTAAGAAGATGTATATAGCAATTTATTTATTTTGCACCTAATAATTCTACTTTTTATAAGAAAAATAATCTAGATAAAAATTGTCCTATAATAATTTAGAACAAGATATTTATAATTTGAAAATGAAATTAATATCTCTTTCTAGGAGACTTTAAATGCTAGGATCACAACTAACCAAGATATTCTTTTAAGCATTGATTCCAACTGTAATCCTTTATGGCTAGATGAAGACCTTGTTTTGGCTAATAGCTACAAAAGAAGCTCTCAGACCTAATTGAGAATGTGTTTTGTACTGAGTTAGTCAAGCTCTGTAACTCTCAAGACCTAATAATTTGGTTGGATTTTGGCCACTTCATTACTCCAAAATCCAACAAATTCCCTATATTCATGGGCTAGGTAGTAGTGTTTAGATTATGTGATATCAGATATCCTCGTTTCTAACCAAATAACTTTCTTTTGACCTTTTAATGACCATGAGCCTGACTTTTATCATAAAACCTTTAACCCTAACTCTAAAATTTTCCATGCATGGGAGTAGAAGAAAATTATGATAATCAAAGGAATTTGTGCTTTGACAAAAGTAAAGTTGACATTTTCTTAAAGGAATTAAATAATAAATTAAAATCCCCTTATAAGGACAACATTGAAGAACTCTATCTTACAACTACCCTTTCCACCTCAAACGAGTTCTCTTTAGGAGTGTACAAAGAATAATAGAACAACCAACCCTTGGTATGATAAAGAATGTAAAATTCCTAGGAAATCCATTAGGGATGCTTCTAATGAGCCCTTAAACTTGATAAAATCAATACGTACAAAACCCTAAATAAAGAAAAAAGATGCTATATCAATACAAAGGTGAAGAGAAACTTTCACAACTATACAAGTTGGATCCTAGAGTCATGGAACCAAATTCTAAAATGCCAATACTAAAATAATAGGATTCCCATGTAATTTGTAATTCCTACCTTAAAATTATTTCTGAGTTCCCTAATGCCATGGACACCATTCCCTGTTGTCCCTACAAAGGAAAAGTTTTTTGGAGTGACATAGAGTTCAAGGTTAAGCGACTCACAAATGGGAAAGCTAAGGACATTGAAATTTACCAATACAGAATTTTAAAATTGGAGGGCCAAATCCTTATCCCTCACATGCACAAGCTCTTCAATTTTGCTTGATCAGTAGGGGCTTCCCTAAACCACGGATGCAAAGCCTCGGTGTTCCTATTTTAAAAATGGGGATCCTTCCCTCTAATTATAGGACCATTATGATGCTTGGAATTTAGCCAAGCTTTATGGAATCATTTTGGAAAGAAGATTAGCATTTGGCTAGAAAGTCACTGAATACTTAAAGGTCGGGCCGGGTTTAGGAGATATCATTCAATGTGGACCATCATTGCCTTTAGGATCATTGAAGAGTTCCATGATACTAAAAACCAATCTTTTTTGTTGTTTTGTTGACTTTGGAAGAAGCTTTTGACTTGGTTCCTAGGAAAAGCCTTTGGAATATGTTGGAAGAGATAAGAACCTTGAGTTGAGGGTTGTTGCAATAAGGATGTGTGTTAACAGCTTATTTAACACAAGTTTAAAACATTGAGGGCTGGTCAAAGAGATTAACTATAATTGGAGTCAAAACAAGGTTGTCCCTTGTCCCCTACCCTTTTGGCATACATTGATAAATTAGAAGAATGTTTGGAAAAAGAAGGTTGGTATTTCTCTCCTTGGTATAGTCATCAATCTTCTTCTTTATGCCGATGATATCATTCTTATGTAAAGGAGTCCCATGATCTTGAAAATAATAATAATCCTCAAGGATTTTTTGCTCGAATATGGGTATGGGTATTATCTTGGAAGTAAGACTAAGGTCATCATGATTATTAAATCCAATAAGATCCCTTATGATACCTGTATATGACAACAACAACTTGGAGGGGAGTGAATTCATACAAATATCTTGGGAATTCATATTCTACAACAGGTGGAATTATAGCATGAGAAAAGGATTATTGGGATGGAAATCTTATTATGGAGCATGAAAACAATTGTAAAATCAATTGAACTTTGGGTTAGTATTGAGAAAATCCTCTTTGAGACTCTTGTTACATACATTGCCTTCTTTATGGATGTATGCAGGATTTCTGCAATATCTCTCGTGAATCTTGGAGAAAGATAGAGAAAACACAAAATAATTTTATAACCTATATTCTCAAAATTAAAGGAAATATGCCCCATCCCATCCTCCTCATAGAAACAAGCCTCTCTCCCCCATTGAGAGCATGGCTGAAACTAGTTCATGTATAAGAACAAGTTAAACAACATGGAAGACAAGAGGCTACTAAAATTGCTTCCAAAATCAAGAGTCATAACCACCATCGACTCAAAGAGGATGGCATAAGGCCTTAGGTCTTGGCTAAACTATTGGGGAATAATGGAAAACCATTTCTTGAGAATAAAAGATATAAAAAGCGTCAAATCCAAATTTAAGGAAAAAATGTGGTGTAATAAAGAGTTAGAGGAAAAAAAGAAAGAATTAAAAGGTATTATAAGATGTAATCAACCTAATCTAGAAGATCAAAATTATCCTATCACATTTTGCCAAGTCATAAAGAAAAAAAGCATTGCTAGAATGGAACAAGTGCAGGCTCCATGGTGGCTAGGCGTTGGTCAATTCCTAAAATGCCATGGGATGAAGAGTGTGTCACCTTTGTGACACTAAGAAGATTGAAGATAAAACTTTCTCTTAGATTGTCGATCATATACTATTGAATCTCATTTTCCAAGTGATCACACTACCACCTTCCTAACCTCTTAGCTCAACAAAAATATGGTGATCTTGGAAGCTTCTCTTAATGCTTTTGAGGCATAGAAACAAAATTCTAAGGAATCACAAGTAACCACTTGCCCTCTCTTAAAAGGTCCGATAGACCAATTGGGTCTTATTGAATCAATCATCATCATCATCATAAAAAAAAAAAAAAAAAAAAAAATATATTAACAATATATATATATATATATATATATATATATATATATATATATATATATATATATATATATATATAAAGTTATGGTGTTTGAAATAGAAACATTAAGATGACTACTTTACATTAACATTTTATAATATAATATTTCTATTTAATTTATATATATTATATTATTTATTTTTCTTAGAGTTATATATTAACAATAGTGAGTGATATTATAGTAATAATAATAATAATAATGAAATCTATTTTAAGGTCCTGACCAAGCCAACACACCAAATTGATGTATGAGACCCTTTTGTTTGTGGGACGATTTATGCAGTGAAGTCTCTGGTATACATACCCTACCCCTCTAAAGTTTGGTTGTGACCTCTTAGGAAACACATGTTTTAACCATTAGACCCATATATATATATATATATATATATATATATATAACCTATATATATATATATATAGTTGTAATTGTTTGAACAAAACATTAAGATGATTAATATTTATGTTAAATTTTCTTGTAAAAGTTTAAATGTTTTTATTATTAATTTATATATAGATAAAGATACTATTAAAAAAGCATCAAATCAAAATTTAAAGAAAAAATGTGGGGTGATAAAGAGTTAGAGGGGAAAAGAAAATTAAGGTATTACAAAAATGTAATCAACCCTAATCTAAGATCAAAATTATTTCTCTGTTTTGAAGTGTAAAGAAAAAAATAAACATTGCTAAGATAAAGACAAATTCTCACAGGCTCCATAGTGAAACCAAGGTGGTCAATTCCTAAACACCATGGGATGAAAGAGTGTGTCACCTTTGTGACACTAAGAGAGGATTGAAAATGAAAAACACTTTCTCTTAGATTGTCCGACCTATACCCATTTTTAGATCTCATTTCCAAAATATTGATCACACTATCAACCTTCTAACCTCTTAACTCAACAAAAGTATGAGTGATCTTGAAACCTTCTCTTAATGCTTTTTCAGAACCTGAAACAAAATTCTAAAGAAATCTAGTAATCACTTACCCTCTGGGTCTGATAGACCAATTATGATCCGTCAGGATTTTTGAAATGACTTATGGTTGAGTTTTATTACATGCATTAATGACCATTGGGAAACTAGCGAAAGAGTGAGAAAAGAAATGGATTATACAACCATTAACATAATTTCAGATCCTGAAAACAATGCAAAACAACAAACCATAATGCACCAGTTTGATGTGAGTTAGTAACTTTGCCTCGTCCTAAGACTTCTCTATGAGGAAGCTGCTTTATTTTTAGAAATATTATTAGTACATCTTTACAATGCTGAATGGCTTCCAGGGTAGGATTTGGTCGTGTTAGATCAGATCTCTAGAACCTTGCACAACTCCCCACTGACTGAAGCCGGATCCCAGGAGGCTCTCAGGAGAAATCGTCCAGAGCAACATCTCTACCTCCATGACTTCTCTGCCTCAAGCTGGCTTTGAACTTTGGCTTTGCCTCAGCATCTGCTCTCCAAAACCATCCAAAAAGCTCCATAAGATTCCCCCATGGTCTCAAAATAGCCTTGGTTAAATAGTGGGGAAAGTTGGTTATCCATCAACTTCCTCCCAAAATTAGGCTCTAAAAAAGCCCGATAACTCCCAATTACATTAAGTGGTTTAATTACATTTAATAAATCCAAAAGTGGTTAAATAACCCACTTATAACTATATCATATGGTTATATTTGGCGCTAGCCCCCTTCAAGTGACACGTTAGTTGGTCATATGCATATTGAAAAATACATTGGCCGCTAGCCAAGGCTAATGACAGCTAAAAGCATTAACTTGATGCATTATGGCATATGTCCCGAAACCACGGGCTATAACCATTACATAACCGTTCATAACTGTTTTAACCGCGCGGACATAAAACTTTGGTCACATGTTAACCCGTTCATTATATTTAACAGTTACATTCAAACAAACCCGCGCATAAAACCTCTGCCATATGGTCATATAGTATACAATAAGACCAGGGTTAGGGCTAAGCCCCGACGACCCCGCCATAGCCATTAGGGTGAAATATGAATTAATCCGTTTACATAACAAGCACCAATGTGTGGCGCAGTGGTCACGGAACTTCGTTAAGGCATTGCGGTGGGGAGAGGTCCGGGGGTCGAACCCCATGGTCTCCAAAACATTTTACATACAATTAATTAGCCAATTCCGAGGTGCCACGTGGCATCCCGTGATTGGGCCGCGTGGCACCCTTACATCCAGCCGATGCATGCCACGTGTTAATGATTTGTCGATCAGCCAATCGAATATGCAGCGTGTCCGTCATTGATTATTACGTCATTTCATGCGTTGGAAGCGTATGTGATCGACGCGCGCCCGTATTCCCTGCGACATCATCGTGCCCGCGTCGCGCTTCCGGTGGTGATACTCGAGGATGGTCAAGTACGCGCCAAAATGCCAATCAGCTTGACGTGTCAGCGCTTTGAGAACTGCGTGTCTCGTCTGCGGACGCCACATGTCGTCCCACGGGTGATGCCATCCGCGTACAAACCATGTCATGCGATGCGGTGACACGATATCCTACATGCATGGGTACAATACGGACAAATTACAGTCAGCATCAAAATTTTATTATGGCTTGGCGGACGAGTGTGATATCTTCTTCATCACCGGACTCCGTTTTACCAAAAATTAACCATCGGAATCGGGAAAGTGAGCGGACGCCAATGGTGTTGGTTTTGATCGGTTAAACACTCATTGAGCATTTTCATGCCGACGACCTTCAAATCCGATTTGGATCACACCTCCCAACAATGAGACCTTTCGGTCCCCAAAAGGTTCCTGACCACTCAACAAGCTCGAGTTGACTGCCGACTTTCTCTTTGTCGAAGATGATTACATCGGGGAAGCAAAACACAATGAAGTTAGGATCCATACGGCAGAACCAAGTGACTGCTTTATTTCCTTCACGGTGTTCTTCTTGCTTTCCTGGTAATCCATCCTCGCCAAATGGAGTGATACCGTACTGCCCTTCCTTGGATGAACCTCTGGATTAAGCTTCCAACAGATAGCCTTTTGATGTCCACTCTTGTTGCAAAGCGTACAACGAGTTTTCGGCATCAAGACCTGCTTAACCTTCTCCTTCTTCTGCTGTGGACTTGAGCCTTTACGTCACGTTTCCTTCTTGGACGACATAAAATTCTTGTACAAATATTTTCTCTTCCAACACTCAGCAACACAATGCTTAGGTGAATGGCAATAAGCACATGGATAAAGTTTCTACAAGTTCCGGTTTACTTGATTATGTATTATAATCGAAAGGAGATTTAATAGAAACATGACCATTATACCTTCATGCTGATCTTCACCTTTCTTTGGAAACGACTTTCATTCACTACCATGAATCTCACGAAGTGATGCGTCATTTCCTTTTGTGAAGTGTTGCTGCAATGTCTTAAGTTGGCCATTTGGAAGCATGCTTGAGAGAATCCCGGAACCCTTCTTGGAAGACTCTCCAAGGTCCATTCTTTCATATCCCAATCCTAAGTCTCGAGGCCTTTCCTCAACCTCAATAGGAAAGGCCTCGATACTTAGGCCCTTTCCTTTTTCATAACTTATCTTGGTTAATATTCTCAAACCCTACACCTTTTGTGTGTTTTCAAATTCACCAAAACTAACTTGATGAGAATGAGGAAAATTTCTTGAGAAACCTTCCTTTGCATACCTCGGATATGTTGTAAAGAAGGAACTTCCTTTAATGCTTCTTTTCCTTTGTTGTCCTTTGAAGATTTCTCTTGAAGCGTGCTCTTTTGTTCTAAGTGGTCTTCATACCTTCACCATCTCGACCGCCTTGGAACACGAATCTCGAACTTCTTCGTCTTGAAGAGAACCATCCTGTAGTGCCATTTCCTCCATGGATGTGCTCTTCCCTGGTTAACATGCAACTCGAATCCAAACGTCAACTAGCTCGATACCACTTGATCCGACCGATGTTTTAATGGCTTATGGTTGAGTTTTATTTGCATGCATTAATTGACCATTGGAAACTTAACGAAAGAGCGAAAAAGGAAAATGATTTATACAACCATTAACATAATTTCAGGAAAACAATGAAAAGCAATACATAATACACAAGTTTGATATGAGTTGACGCTTTGCCCTCACGATCTCAGAACCTTTCTCTATGAGGAGGCTTCTTTGGCTGTTAGAAAGCAATGCATCTTTACAATGTTGAATGAAGCTTCCCAAACTAATCACGGTCATGTTCACCCGGATCTCGATCTTGCACAACTTACTGACTTTTGAAGCGGATGTCAGAGCTCGAGAAATCGTCCGTGACATCTCTACCATCTTGACTATACGCCTCAAGCCGGCCCAGACCTGGCTTTGCCTCTGCATATCTGCTCTCCAAAACCGTCAAAATCTCCATAAGCTTCCCCTTGGCCTCAAAGTGACGAAAGTTAAAATAGTGGGGAAAGTTGGTTTATCCATCCAACTTTCTCCCAAAAGTGGAAAAAGCCCTATAACTCCCAATTACATTAAAATTGGTTTAATTGTTAATGAAACAAAGTGGTTGAAATAACCCACTTTAACTATAAAATGGTTATAACTTCTTGCTTGCTATGCAGCACCCTTTTAAGTTGGTCATATGCATATTAATGCGTGGCGCTATCCCAAAGGGCTAAGTCTTTGGCCAAAAGCATTAACGGTCGTATGTATGTCCCGAAACCACGAACATAAAGAGTTACGCAACCATTCATAACATTTCGCCGATGCGGACATAAAGATTTTTGGTCACATAAACCACGTTCCATTATATGAGTTACATTCAAACAAACCCGCGCATAAAACCTCTGCCATATGGTCATATAGTATACAATAAGACCAGGGTTAGGGCTAAGCAAATAGACCCCCCGCCACTTAATACAAAACATAAATTGAAATAACAATTACTCCGTTTACATAACAAGCACCAACACATGGCGCAGTGGTCACGGGAAAACGTCAAGATTAAAGGCGTTGCGGTGGGGAGATAGGTTCGGATCCCGGGCCTAAAATTTTACATAGCCCTCATTGGCTAGACCCGGGGTGCCACGTGTGTGATTAGACCACGTGGCGCCCATACATCCAATGAGCCATGCCGCGTGTGAACTAATGATTTGTCGATGATCAGATATGTGCATGTCCATCGTTGATTAAGCCCGTCATATGTGCGTCATTTCTGTACGTCGAGCAAAATGCGTGATCGACGCTACCGCATCATCGGCTAACATCATCCATTCCATGTAATCACTTCGGTGGTGACGCGTGTCCTCAGTTGGTCAGTGTCGCCAAAATGCCGTCGGTGACCGTGTCGCGCACGGTACATACTTGCGTGTCGCGTCTGAACTTACGCCACTGTCGTCGTCGCGGACACGCCCGCGATGTCAGATCTGGTGCTTCCACATCACCTATCGGATATGATGTCATCACATTGTGGGCCATTGCGGTATCTTGTCTGTTTGTACCGGACAATGTGATCAGCATCCAAAATTTTACTGTTTGGCTTGGTGAATGAGAATGTGATATCTTCTTCATCGGGACTCCGTTTGCGATAAAAAAAATTATACCACCGGAATAAGGAAGACAAGACGGACACAATGGTGTTGGTTTCATCAGATTCCGATCACTTTCATTTTGGAGCATTTTCTACTTACGGCGATATGAATCAGATTTGGATCAGAATTAGGTCTTAGTGGGCCGTTAATCATCATCATCATCATATATTATAATTTTTTGTTTATTATCTTTCAATTTTATAATATAATATTTCTATTTAATTTATACATAATATATTATTTTATTTTTTAATAAAAGAAATTATATATCAATAATAGTGTGGTACAAAAAAAAAAAAATATATATATATATATATATATATATATATATATATATATATATATATATATATCGGATCGATGTTTCTTATACTATCGGGATCGAAGAACAAGAGAAACTGATAGTGAAGAGGATACACATTGCTCGACTCGGACTTAGACAGGATCCCGAAGGCAAGAGAAGCACAGAGGATACACATTGCTCAACTCGGACTTAGACCTCTCTCAAGACTCTCCAAATTTTCGAATGAATCAAATGAGAGTTGAGGGCCTTTATTTATAGTTGTGATAGCAAGTTCCCGGTAATAGGTTACGGGAAACTGCCAGTTACTAAGAATCTTCAAAAAATCTAGGTGGGGCAGCTGTGGACTATAGTTGTTATCTCATCCCTTGGAGGCTCGGCCATATGGGGACCCATCATATCTTTTACGGATGACACAGTAATATTCTATCTTCTTTACTACTTTCACATAGACTAAAGTAATGATTCTTACACTGTGGAGTTCACGGAACCCACGAACCGTTGGGACACCACTGTCGGCCCGATAGACATGAATTATTACAAACTTTTATTAATGGCAGACAAGCCAATTATACAAAACTTGGATAGCTGGGTCCATCACGCTTCTAACATCTTATCAATATTATACATTGCAACAGAATCAAAAGAGAAATCGCTATCACCATCATGACTTGGTGGAGGAGAACTGTGATTTGAAGAGAAAGGTGGAAGACTGCTGAAAGATTCGTAGAATGGTGATCCTTGCATTGCTTTAATAAGTTCATCATCAGGTACACAGGTGTAACCATGATAATTACTCTTGATTTGATAGCAAGGATGAGCAGAGGAACTGACTGCTGCAAATGCTAGTGAACAACTTTCAAAAGATAAGCTGAACACGAACCATGCTTCATGTTGAGCAGCTTCACAAACTTCTGCATGAAACCAAATCTTAAAAGCATCTCTATCTGTTTGGTTGAAGAAGTCAGCATCTCTTGGACAGAATTGCCAAAACAGTAGATAAAGCCAACCAGA
>SNQJ01S0015444.1:81942-97441 GCA_010110895.2 Picea sitchensis | reverse complement strand
AAAAATATTCAATGCTTTGATAACAACCAAACAATATTCTTTGAGAAGATTCAGGGCACTTATGATGCCCTATATAAAGTGAAAATGTGGGCCAAACAATATTTATTGTGCATTTGTAAACCCGTGAAGCTAAGGAGGACAAAGACGAAATGCGAACAGGCGAGGTTGGAGATCATAGAAGATGAAGCTCAATCAAAGAAGCAAGAATTACCCACGATGGCACCCCCAAAGGTTGGAAAACCAAGCCAAACAACATAGAAAACACACAGTAATCTCAGATTACCGTAGGAAACCGCAGAGGGAGAACAATAATTTACACAGAGAGAGGGAATCGTCGATGTCACCGCAGATCGAACCGGTGAGTGCCACACTGGTAGAGGAAGAAGAGAAGGCCCCTATGAATGCCTATATGGATATCGACTCACACGACAGTGAGCACGAACATGAACCATTAATCACAAGAAACCCACAACAACCTTCCAGGGCCAAAGAATTCCACAAAACGAATGGTGGGGACAACAAAAGGACAAAGTTTGATGGGACAAGACCACATCTTGTGGTGGAGTCCGAAAAACAGGAGGAAATATAGATAGAAGATATCACATGGAAACCATAATCAGGCAGGGAAGACAGAGAACCAAAGGCTAGGACATATAGCATAATGGTAAATAGAAAGGGAAAACAACCCATCGCGTGGTCCCCATGCAAGCAGCCTGATGTCGCGATTGTTTTACCTCATATTCCATAGGGGGTGCATGCCACACCAAATCTACTAGATTGCATCAAAAGGATAAGATACACATACCACAATGTGTCTAACACCAGAAAATTCCCAGAATTTGCACAACAGGTGTATATGGAAAGCCTGGGTGTTGACGATTAAAATCACAACGATGAATTCTACCCGCAAAGGATTGCTAAGATCTATTATTTAATTATGATAATTATATTTAACTAGTAGGTGGGACCCCCTTGTAGACTAGAGGCGCAAAGATAGACATGTTACGCTTATATGTTGATGTTGTTATGATGTTTCCTACATAGTCCTATATAGTTGATGATGCAGTCTTGGTTTCATTTGATATGACAACATGGATGGTTGATGCATTGTTACTAAATGTTGTTGATATTCACTTGCAATATGAGGCAGTACTATGGGTATGAGGGTTATTTTGTTTTACAGGTGCTATGTCATGTTATAACATTGATTAATAATCTATACATGATTTATGAAAAATATAACAAAATGATATAGGAGCTAGCTCAAAACAAAAGGAAAAAGTATGGATAAATCCTAAAGCTATGGCAAAAGGTTTACATCTAAACCTTGAATGTATATGTGTAATAGTGACAAATGTGAATGATGGACCTAGATGTTATACTATGCATTTTGGTTAAAGGATCATGCGATTTTGTTTAAAGGATTATATCGGAAGCGCATATGGTAATGTTAGCATATGATATTATTAAAGTTATGACATGTTCAGGTGGCACACTATACAAAGGATATGGAATTGAATTATGGATTGGATATGGTTTGATTTTAATGGTTGATGTTATGTTAATGGGTTGGCTCGTACGTGAAATTGAATATGGCCAGGTGAGGAAGTGACATGCATTTACTGCATGTCACTCCAAACCTCCCTTCAGCCCATCACCCTAGCATAGTTTCATTTTTCTTTGTTGGTTGTGGAAGCTCCGTGATTTCAGGTTTTGGAAGGGGAAAACTCAAAATAGCTCTTCATTGAAGCAATTTTTCACAGGTATTGTTTTTCTCTTTCCATCCATGATGGAATCTCTATATTATGAATCAAATGGTGGCTCAGGATTGCATGGGTTCTGTGTTTTCTTGATTTTTCGACTGAGTGTAAATATTGTGTTATGGGTTCTCTGTGATTAATGTGAAATATTGGAATTTTTAAGAGAAGTAATGGGTATTATTGATTGTAAAGTCTGCACATTGGTTATTGATTCTGTTAGCTTGGATTTTTATGATGATTCTTGTGAAAAATGATAACAGTGGTGCAACGAGATCTGATTTTTATTGTTGTGGGGTTTTACCACCATTCTGGGTATCATTTGTTGTTAACCCTTTTTCGTCTCGGTCGTTGTTGTGATTTTTTATCCAAGTTGCGATGCAACTGTTGACAGTGGTGTGGTTCTTTTTTGCTGAGCCCGAGATATTTTTTGTTATGGCTTGTTCTTTACTGTCATTATTGCCGAAAGCATTCCACAGACCAATCTCTATTTCACCTAGAATATTAAATGGAATCATGTGTATGCAATGAGTGGCCATAGGTTGTGCACTGTCATTCTTTTCACAAGAATTTTTAACACTCACTCCTCTCATATTGGCTATAATGGCCGGATGTTATGTTGTGAAGCCTCACTGACAATTGTTTTTCGAGGGTTATCGACCTCCTGGGTGTTGGGAAGAGACATGGTCTCTCTGTGTTTTGAGGATTCTTCATTGTTTACATGAACCCTTGTTTCCTCTCTCCAATAAAATTTTAAGAGGCATCTGTGTGTGCCTAGGTTGTTAATCTTGAATTGTCTTGTTTCTACTCAGGCATTCTCTTTATGGATTTTTCAAGATAGTGGGGTTATAAGTTGAAAGAATGTGGTTTTTTCAAAGGATCACGATTCCTTGTTATTCCAAGATTATATTTATTTACCTGTGGTTTCTTCTCGATGGTAAATTATTTAGGAGGTAAAAAGATTATGATCCCCCTTGTGTTTTCAAAGGTCAAACATAATTTCCTCACCTCTCTGCAATAAAATTCTATTGAGCCCAACTTTCTTCTTTTTTCCTTGGGCACCTTCTGGGTTCTGTCAAGATTTTGGTTACCAGTGAAATGACTGTGGTATTTTTTTTAAGAGAATGCGGGCTATCTAACTTCAAGACCATTTTTGGATCAAGTCTATGTATTTTCTCTATGTGATTAATTTGTATGAATTACCTACAGCCCGAGAGCTTTTCGTTTGGTCGATTGTGGTATTTCCACTCATCACTGTGTTAAATGCTAGCACGATCATGATTCTGTCAATATTAAAAGAGACACCTATGTGTCGATATGGTTTTTTTCTCTTCATGCATCTTATGGATTTGTCTTTTATCAAGCATTTCTTTTGGAAGGAAGTCTGTATATGTTTGATGAATGTGGATCTCAGGTTCAGAGTTACATGTTTTTGGTTAAGTAATGTTGTCTAATTAATATTGGTATCGATGATTATTTGGTTGAAGACTTGTGTGTATGATAGGTTCATCGAAAATGCTCTTGATTCTGTCCAGATTTAAAAAGGGACCCATGGGTGATTAAATTGGGCCTGATTTTGGTTTGATGGCAATTGATTGTTGATTGTTAATCCTGGGTCTATTATTGTTTGATTACCAAGGATGAATATTGGATATAGATAATAGGATTCATTGTGCATATTATTATTGTTTTAAAAAAAAGAAAGAGATCATCATTAGAGTATACATGATGGTGGCTCAGATGGATATGTTGTTATTGTGGAATTGGAAATGATTTGCACAGTCATTATTAGGATGCATAGATTGATATGAATCGAAGAATTCTGGAAAATTAAATTGTTTTGTTGAAGGCAACAACTAATTTGTATGTAATTAAGGAACAATTCAAGGATCTTGGTCTTGGAAGTGGATGCTTTTGGATTGAAATTGAAATAGAGTTATGATTGTTGTTTGATTTAATTTATTTTATGAATAGTATCTATATAATTTCCTCTCATTTTCTCACTTTTTAGCTCATTATAAATCCCCTAACGATCCCAAATTCATTTTGCATGCCCTGTTCACTAATATAAAATTAAAAGTATGTATGATAGTGATAAAAAATGATACAGAGATAGATGGTAGTTGATATATTTTAGTATTGTTTTCACAGTCAGTTATTTAATAAATTGTCGAGCAATAATCGTGTTCTTACTCCCTATCATGATATCACTTTTTTTCTTATTACAATCCCCCCAAATATCCCATGAACCCTATTTCACCCCCTACTCATTTGACAATTATTAAATAAATTTTATGGATTGCATTGCATGGGTCTTATGTTAATTTATGAGCCAAACTTTGTTTCATATTAAGAGAATTTCATGTATGGTCTGTTAAGAGATAGTTGCTAATAATTGTTGCATACAGGATTAGTTTATTTATGAGAGGAAGTCATGGTTGAAACAATAGGGTAGAGGAAACTGGAACAGAAGGCCTAGAAGGCCCAGATTCTCAATACATTTCGATGTCAATCCTCAGGAGTTGAAACAACTTTTTCAAGCTAGGTTTTTCAATTGGATTGGGAAAGGAAAAGTCCAGCCTAGACCAGAGAGGCCTCCTTTCTAGCCCCCAAAAGTTCCTGGTATCCCTGTGCCTCCCCATGTATCTTTGAAACCTGAAGTTCCCGAGAATGATGGATTGCAGGAGATTGTTCACCCAACAGTCTCCCACCATCGTGGTTGGAAAAAATTGTCATTACCTCCTCCTCCTCCACCTGTAAACCCAAATTTTCAAATTTCCCCAACACATTCACCTATGCAGCCCTCCCATCCAAGCAAACAACTCAAAACCAAGGCTCACCGTGTGCATGAAAAAGGTAAAGCTACTTATGCTCCCTCCTCTCCTTCAAGTGACTTGGTCAAGTCAGTGTCTTCCCGTATGCACTTGAGGGATGAATACTCCCATGTCATTAGTGAGATCAAGCCTCAAGGTTCCACCAAACCTAAGGTTAATTCAGAGAAGTCCAAAGGGGACATCAACAACAAAGGAAGAATTGCCTCTCAAAGTGGCAAATATGGTTTTTGATTGATGTGTTATAATTGATTTCTTGAGGACAGTGGAATGCAAAATGTTTTGGAAAACAAACGATTTTTTGGGATATTGTGGATATTTACATGTTTTGGATATAATTTGAAATGTTTCTGATATTTAAATTTCAAATTGTGGAAATAATTATGGGAGCCACAAGGAGGCATGTGTTAATTGGTTGTATAGTTATGTTTATTTTTGTTAAGAAATAAAAAGGGAGACACAAGGGGGGCCACCTACTTAGTTGTTATTTAATAAAAGACCCTTAATTATTATTATTATTATTATTATTATTATTACTCCCCATAAACTAAATATTAGTTAAGTTTTAGTTAACTTAACTAAATGAGGTAGTTGAACTACTTCAACTAATTTGGAATGCATAAAAGCCAAATGAGAAGGAAGTTTTAGCACTAGGAATCACCCTCAGATTGCATAGAAGGTAAGCCCAATACCCATCAGTTTATGTGTAAATGTAAATGAGTTTTAAAGGGTTCAAATGGACAAGACTCAAGATAATAATGTTCTAACTCAAAAATCTGGGCTAGCATGCACAAGCAATTGAGGTCTTGATTAACTTCAATCAGTGAGTGGGAGTAAAGGTGAATAGAGGGAAGACTTTTCTAAGGAAAATGTAGATGCTTGTTGTGGACATCAGGTCTTCAACCAAACTAAGGAAGAAAAACTCAAACACGAGATCTTCTTGAATTCAAATTTTAAGGAAACTGAAGATCATAATAATACTATAATCAAACATTTATCATAATATCACTACAACAATCCATGTGAATCATTCAAGCATGAATACTTCAGTATCAGAGGCAAATAAGCTGGAGTAAGAAAGTTGGCTTATATTAATCGTGAAGTTTCAAATCAAGTACATAACCAGTTAACCAATAGCTTCATCAAAATATTACAAAATAAGGGAGCCTAGCTCAACCATTCGAACCTACTAAAGCATTTAGACTATATATTTATAACAAAAAGGAAAGGCAATAGCTGGAGGTGCGAGCTGGCCTTCCTCTCATGAAAATATCCATATAATTATGTCCTCTAACAACTAAGCTAAAAACTGAGCTATAAAAAGGAAAATGTTGGCCACTGATCCAACCAACTTTTGAACTGACTTGATCTTCTTTGATGCGCATTTTCCTACATGCCAAGTGTCCTTCAGAGGCTTGAAAATTGTCATCATGTTGTCAGCTACCATCTTTTCCTTTCTCCACATCATCAGCCAATTCACAATGATGATAATTTGAACCCCTTGATTCCTGGTACCTGTTGGTATCTTCTTTCGGTAGCGCTCTGGGTAGCGAGATTTTGTAGCATCCCCACCAAATTCCCTGTAATTCTGTAGAAAAACCTCCAAAATAGGCATGTCGAATGGGTAGCGCCAGACATGTGTAATTCTCTCTCTGTTAAAATTTTGGTAGCAACTGTGTCTGCGTGCGATTCGGTAGCACCCATCTAAATTCACAGCACCATCATTTCACCACTGACAGATTTGGTAGCACCCCCAGGAAGTTAGCAGTGCCATCGCTACAACAGTATTAGGATATTAGGCAGCATTATATGTAGCAGACTGATAGAATATGAAAATTAGACAATTATGTAGCACCATAGCGCTATGGAATGTCTGCGCTACTTTTGTTGAAGAGATTAACTCTTTACAAAACACTGAAATCCTCAGCAGTATGCATTAGAAGTCTGTCTAGCCTGTATAGGTGGAAAAATTAATATTTCCTCAATCACTTATCCTTACAAAAAGGGGCCATTCCCAAAAATGGATCTCACCTTTCACCAATCACTTCATCAACCTAACACTCCTTCTTGTGGAAGGGGGACTTCCCTTTAGCACATCAACATGCTTCCCTTTAGTAGTAATAGGCTTCTTCATTGGAGCTATGATTTCCTTGGCTACTGGATTCTCCTTTTCAATAATAGCTTCAAACAATACATTCAAGTTTCTTTGAGCTATCTCATCATGGAATTGTTGCAACTCTGCTTTGAGTTTTTTGTTTTGATACTGAAAGTCTCAGTTTTTCCTATATAGGTTCGTGAGTTGCCTATGAAGAGGTTGGGCTCTTCTTGCTGCAAATCTTGATAAGTCAAGAGTGTGGCTATAACCATCCATGAGATCTTTCATCTTAATTCTTTCAGATAGGGCTTATGATTTCAAATGAGCCACCTCCTTCCTAGATTCTCTGAGTTGTTTAATCAATATTTTGAAGGTCTAGTTGCTAGGTGGAGTGGTGATGTTGACAGTCTCAACAAGATTTTTTATGGCTTCATCTTCCTACTACACATGGATTACTTATTCTATCTCAACAGTATCCTCAATGCCTTTTCCCTTATATTTCTTCTTATTTAGAATGGAAACCTTTGGTAGGACCTATTATTCAACAACCCCTTTGAAATTTTATGACCTTGTGAAAGGCTTTCTGATCTTGGTGCTAGCTATTGAAGGAGATGAAGAGAAGTGTAGTTTCCTTCCTTTCTTGGTTGTGGATTTAGTAGAGGAAGGGACCTCTTCTAATTCTAGTGCAAGAGGGGGTGAAAGGTCTCTCTATGGAGAATGGTAGGCCTCCTTCTCAATTATTGCAACTTCCTTAATGGATTCTTGATCTTGAACAGGGGCCTTACTCTTTATTTTCTTGCTGGCTCCTGTTGGAGCATCACTGGTGAATGACAAAGGGCTTGGTATCTGTGACTGAGGAGTAGCTTCTATGTCTAATTTCATGTGAGTAGAAGAAATGAAGTGTTCCCATGAGATGTTCCTCTTTCTCGGCTCTTTAGAAACTAGAATTCTAATCAACCTAGAATGAAAAATTCTAGTATCCACAACCTTTGATTTGGATTGAACCCTATCTGACATTTTTCCTACACTTCTCAAAAAATAAAAAGGAATGTTCATTTCATCTTTTCCAGTAAAATGCAGCAGAAGCCTTATATGGTACTGGTATAATGTATTGAAACTCCCCTCACATGTGAAGTACCTTTGAATGATCCTCAATATTTTATCAAACTCTCCAACCAGATGACTTCTTGGTACCCCTTTGGACAGATTGTCAGTTTGATATTTAGGCTTAAGGAAGTCTCTGGAAAAGGCTACATTCAAGCCCATGGATTTAAACCACTTCTCTCTAGTGATAGGGATCCTTGTAGCCATTGAAATAGAGGTCTCCAACACCTCAAATTCTAGGTCCCCTACCTTAGTCTTCAGGCCTTCAAAATGTAAGGAAAATTTCCTTGCCACCTCAGGATGACCCCTCTGCATATTTTGGTAGAAAGTGAGGCAAACCACCCTTTGAAAAAATTCTCTAGCCATGGGCTCTACCTCAAATAAATGCATGTCTTCAGGCTCAGTTCTAACCACAATACCACCCTTGTGTGACTTCTTCTTATAAGGAGTCTCCATATTTTAGGATGAAAGGTTTAAAATATATGGTGCAGTGATGGCCAGTAAAACAAAGAGTTAGACTTCAATAATAATTTGATAGTGAATAGTGGCTTCCCCTTTCCAGGAATCTCCCCTAACTCAAACTGGTTGCTAGCTTAGGAAAAATGGTTGTGAATTTCCCTCCCTTTTCTGTTCATAAGTATTAAAACTGAGGAATAATAAGGTGAAGAAGGATATCACTACAATTGTATTTGAAAATAGGGTCGAAAACAATCCAATTCAAAAGGTAGAGGAAGCAAGGGAAAATGCAGTGTCATTTTAGTAGTAAGTCTAGGTAGCACAGTGCATGTATAGGAGATAAAGATTCCTTTGGCACTCAAAAATTAGTAGCATTACGAGTAGATTTCTTAAGACTGATAACCAGGTGATGGTGACTACAAGTTTGAGAGAAAGAAATACTGATAGGAAAGCGTGAGGGAAAATACCTCCTCCAATTTTGTAGGCACGATCGCTACCCAAAATCCAAGCGATAATTACTCCTTGAAATTGATATGCAGATGAGGGAGACCATGGAATAAATGGAGAATGATGATGACTCATATCTTTAGAAAAATTTTAGGAAAGTATCATGAGCATCTCGGCCTCCGAATCGACCTCAACATCTAATCTCGTAGCGCCACTGCCAACTGGTCTGAACTGGTAGTTTTTGCAGCACAGAGTTTTGAACTTTCAAAATTCAAAAACCATTAGCAACCTCATAAAGGCTGAATCCTTGAAGGAATATTTTAACTAACCAAGATGATGAAAACAAGGCTGAGATGAAATCAACGCTATAATAACAAATCATGGTAAGGAATGAAGGACAAGGAATGCACTATGGAAACTCCTAGTGAGTTGGCAACACTTCCTTTTCAAAAAAATGATTTGACCATTAAGCATAGGACAAAGGGATAGCATGGCAAGGCTACAGAGGCATGCGTGAGGAGGGTGACATGTCAAGTCAAGCTGTTCGTGGAGTGAGTTGATATTATTGTCAAGTCATGAAGGGGATCAAAACATAAGTCATGAAAATGAACCTAGACCAAAAGTTTATGTGAGGATCAAAACTTGAGTCATGACTTAAGCTTTTATTTATTAAGGTAACCTAAGTAAATAACACTTTTAAGAAACAAATCAAAATTAAAAAAAAAAAAACTAAAAGCTTAGAAAAAATAAAACTAAGGGCTAAAGACCGAAGGCAACTTAGTGTGATAACATTGGCTCCACAGGGGATAGCATGCTCCCTGCGAGATGCCAAGAAAAAATAGTTCCAGTGCCTTATCCTAGGGATATGGGGTCAGTTATTAAAACAAAAATAAAAGAAATATGATATTTACAATGGCATGGAAAGCCCCTCATGGCTCAAGCAAAGTAATTTTTTAGAATGGCACAGGGGCAGACCCAGGTTTCAACGCTTCAACAACGCACCAACAAAACCCTAACTACTGACCCTTTCGGTAACACCTGCAAAGCAAATGAAGTCTCACTCGAGGTAGAGGCAGGGGTGGTTGCAAGATTCAAGTGTCTGCAACCTTAGCTGGGACACATATCTCTGATTCTTTCTCTTAGCAAGCACTTTAGCAAAGATCGTTCATCAATATTTAACCCTCAAGGCACTCCGTAGATGGCACAAAGCCCCACAACATTCACTTGGATCTAGTTTAAGTTATCACTTAGCAACAACAAAGTAGGTTTAGCACTCAGTACTTTCATATATGTCAGATCTACACCCATAAATCTAAGAAGCACAAAGAAAAGTGGATCTATCTAAGAGTATCATAGAAAATCACATAGCATAATCATATCAAGCATAACACATGGAAAGAAACCAACACATTAGGTCGAAACACCAAGCATAACACATAGAGTTATTGTGGTTCACCCCCACCCTGGGGCTATGTCCACAAAGTCTTCTTCTTCTTTATTAGCTTTGGTCAATCAGGTTACAACAATGAGCTCACACTTGTACTCCGCATAGGACAGAAGACCTGCATGCACCTCACCAAATCCTCCTTCCCCGAGTAGATCTAGCACAAAGCCTTCTTACAATCTGTGCACTCAGCACTTGCACTCAGCTCTGCAAGTCGGTCACATAATATATACAAAGCCTTTACTGACACTTAGCTTATCTTCTTTCTTTCTCTTACATTGCTTAGCTACTTATTTGTACTTTACAAAATAGGCCTAAAACATGAGTAAACCCATGGGACGACATCCCTTTCCTATTACATTAACACAAAAACCCTAAAAAGGGCCCCAAAAGTGGGTTAAGATCATGTGATCTCTACTTCACCTAGTGCTCCATCTTTGACAGACTATCGAAGTCCAAAAATGGTCAAATATGACCAAGTGTTCCTCAAAACTTGGTCAAGGGCCAACAGACCCCCAACACTCACCTGTGACTCACCCTGAGTCACTCTGGTCTGATCAAATCCACTTCGAATGTCTCGAGCTTGGCCTAAGCTACTTTGACCTACTACAGTGTGACAACCTCTTGCTCAGTGAACTCCTAGATCACCGCGTCATTTACTAGTCCTTCCATGCGCTATTCTGCGGTGATGACAACTTGTTCAAGATTGGTTGCCTGGCTCTCAAATTCAGTGAACAGTTGGAATGCTTTCTCTTGGAGTGGTTGAAGTCGTTGAGAGACTTCCATCACTTTACTTTGCAGCATGTGTACCTGTTGTTGGGTGGTGCATTGTTCTGGAAATCGCTTCATTCTCTTGACTGGGGTCAAGGCCTTCAGTTGCACCTGTAGTGTATCTGCATGTTTCTTTGCTTCTTGGAGTTGTGCCTCTAATTTCTGCAATTTTGGGTTCTCTGTGAGGTTCTAATAAGTCTAGGTTCTTCTAGCGCTCAACTGCTTACATTCCAAAGCTAATGTTTTTAACCTGTCAACTGTGCTACGGGAAGTTGCCTCCCTTAGATCTCTTACTTCTTGGGGAGTCTCGGGCATGGTTCAAAGTTCCAGATATGCGATGTGTTGCTGAAGTTGTTGAATTAATTCTTCAAGTTTTGTCACCTACTATGGGAGACGTTGTTCAATCTTTACTTCAATGACCGTCATAGAGCGAAGTGCTTTGTGAACTCGTTCCTGCACATCAAGTTGCTCTGCTATAACCATGCTTTCTCCTCCTCTCACTTCGGTTGTAAGGCAAGTTGTTCCTATTCTGCCTTCCTTTGTTGTACTATAAGTGTGCTCTGTACTTGTGCCAAAGATTGGGTGGCTTGCATTGTGTCTTATGGAGATCGTCGAAGGCGAGCTTCGACTTTCTCGACAATCTGGTGTAATTGGGTGGGCTCATCACCTATTTCTTCTATTCCCGTTTTCAAGGGAGTAGTAGAATCGACTCGGCTGGACTGAAGTGCTTGCTGCACATCTTTAAGTTCACCCTTGAGTCAGTTGAATATCTCCTCCTACTTCACTTCTTTCCTTTCTACGATCTCTAGTGAGGCATCATTCAACACAGTGATCAAGAAGTCGAAGTCGTCCTGTGTGAGGGTAGTCTTAAACGTAGTCCAGGTGGCCTTAGTTTTCTTTCGGGATGAGGGCTTTGGTGGGGTGACCTTCCTTTTCTTACAGGGCTCCTCCTCCTCTCTAGGTGGAGTAACCTCGCCTTTGTTTTTCTTAACCTCTATGCCACCTAGTTCTTCACCAACACCTCCCTGCGCAGGTGAGATCAAAGTAGTCTTCATGGATGTACTATGGATATCTTGAACTTCATCATCCGTCTTAGTCTTGCTCGGTCTAGGGGCGTATCCAGTATAGCTTCAAGTCTTTCCACATCAGACATTTTTGCGAGGTATGCTGGAACAAGGAGGTTCGTCGATCATTCCTTGGTAATCTGCTCCAAGTCTTCTTCTATCAACTTGTAGTATGATTGGAATTGTTGTTTGTGCTCATCCACGCGCACTGTGATATAGGTGAAGTGGCATTCCATACTGAATTTGATCAAAGGTCTAAACCTATGAAGTGTGTTTAGTGTGAGGCGTGGTGTAGACTGGATTTCATTCTTTAATTGGTTTTCATAAGCGTGGAAGATGGCATTGGAATGCCACTACTTGTTCATGTCGCTGGAGTACCACAGTGTATAGAACTTCATGGCCAGTGGTTCGAAGGGTTCAATCTCCAAAAAAGTGGCACCTTCTGGTAGCTCCCAGGTGATAAAATCGATGAGTATGAGCAACCAACTAAAGTGGAACTCATACCCTTGGTCTTGTGCTTCTTTGTAGTCAAGCTCTAGCTAATTTACAAGGTACTTTGCCCAGTTCATTTTTAGTCCCTCTGCGCACTTCCCTGCGAGGTCAACTACAAATACAGTCACCTGTGTGGGTACGTTCTTGCGGACTAACTTCCCTAAGATCATCTCTCAACCGAGGCGCACTGCTGCATTCTCGATGGAGGCTACCTTGTAGCCTCACGTTCCCTTCTCTACATCACAATATGTGTCTTTTATTCACTGGGTGAGAGCATGATCTGCGGTCTTTCCAGGGTAAAATTCTTGTGGGTCAGGGCCTTGCATGCTTAGCCCTGTGATCCGATTGATTAGAATCAAATCCACTGTGATGTGGTGATCCAACCATAAGTATCCTCTGTGGTAGCAGGACAACAACAATCTGACATATGCATTCACTTCCTAATGCCTCCCAAAATGCAGAATCTTCATTACATTGAGGAGGGTTGACTGTGTGAGGTTATGGGTCCATTGCTGAGGGAAACTCTTCGGGTTCCTCCCTTTTGTGATAGTTAAGTACTTGTGCAGGGCTATCATACTGTAAACTTTACAATCTCCAAGGTTAAAATCAATAAATTTCAGCACTGTGAGCTTATCCTGGTCAGCACGAACTGTGTGCACCGCTTTCAGGTAGTATGCAGTGACCAAAGCATAGTCAAAGTCTCTGGGTACAGTGTCTCGATTCACTATGCTGCTTAGTGGTGGGATATATCTAGGCAAGAGACTTGGGATCATATTCACAGTGGCGAAGTCATTTCCGAGCTTAGATCGTCTTTTCGAAGGCAGTCAGGATGGTCCTGCTCGAGCAGTGGAGGGGGAAGCTAGAAATGATCCTAAGGATGATTCCTATACACTTTTGGACACTCCTCACTCTGACATGACTCTCTCAGTCATTAATTCAATTAAAACTTCTTCAACTTCTTTCTCAACGACACTGAGCTCGTCCGACATACAATCTTGGGTCAGCTAGCTCGGGTGCGAAAGGAATTCAGGGACTACAGTGAATAATATGGGAACAAGGCAATGATATCAGGGTGAATTAATCTTAGGTTTCATGCTCAAATTCTCACTTCGCAAAAAGTATTCTCAGTGCGTGGCGCAATGGACTAAGTAGGGAAACTTAGCAACGGTCTGCTTGCAATGAGTATGATCCTTCATTAACTCTTGTTCGACCCATTATGGCACTTTTCAATGGTTGGATGACGAACCTTTATTTCTTTTCTTCCCATTCAGAGTGGAAGTCGAACGGATATATCAACCCCAATGGATATATTGCTTCGTCATGGTGAAGTACTCTATGTCGTTGTTATGATATCTCGACGAAGTTCCAATTCTACAATTTTTCTTTCTGCGAAGTATCCTCTAGAACCTCTTGTGACCTTACAGTATTATCCCTTTTCTTTCTTAAATTTCTATCCTTCTTCCCAATGAGCTTCATCTCAGTTATTCTTTTACCATTCTGATGCTTACCTTCTGCGATCTTAGTTGCTTCACGTTGTTGAAATTCTTTCCTAGGGTTCTTGGGTAATACTTCTTCTGTCTCAAAGGTAATTAACTCAATATTTTGTGGATCCTCTAGTGTTCTCTTCACCTTGACATCAGGGTTGCTAGTATTAAATATCTGCGACTGACTCTTCTATTCTTCAATCAAGTGTGCGACCCTTCTAGTCATAAATTCTTTTAACTCTTGCTTCTTCTATTCCAAAACTTATTCTTCCTCTTTTCATCTGGCTTGTTCTCTATCAATCCAAGGTTTTCCTATGAGCATGGTAAATGGGGCATTGTCTTCAATAAATTTAATAATTTCAAAGTCTTCCTCTGTCGAAGTTCCATTGACAGTCATAGGTATCTGGGCGAGCCTTCCACATAGGTTTACTAGCTTTCCTCTGAATAAACTTGTTCCTCCTAGGGAAGGGATCATGGCACGCTTTCCTATAGCTTCCCAAGTTCTTTCTGGCATAAAGTTTACTTGAGTTTCTTCATCAAGAATATAGTCAATATCAAAGTCCCCTATTCTTGCTTCGAATTGCTCATTTTCTTTGAAGATATTTGGTAATCGGACATCTTTATGTTCCTTCAGGGTTTCTTTTATCCGTATTAATATTTTCTCTGATTCTTGCTGGGTTTCTGCCTTTTCTGGATCTGCCTTCTATTCTTCTTGATTCAGATTCAACCTTTCCAACTTAGTGATCATTCTAGGGAAATCCAATACGTCATGGTCCAAAGCTTTGCAATAGAGACAACTAGGTTTTCTCCCAGGGAATTCCTTACCAAGATGTCTTGGTCTTCTGCAACTGTAACAAAGAGTTAATCCTCTCTTTTTCTTCAATGATCCCCAACTCTTCTTGTACTATGCACTAGGATCATAGTGGCTAGCCTGCAAAAATTTATTTATGGGATCCTGCATCCACTTGTTAGTCCAGACAGTCTTTCTATGCATAGGTATAACATATCTATCATTATACTTATCAGATCTATTCATATCAAACTTTCTTTCATCTATTACTGCCCTAGTTTTTAATCTAGGACAAAATCTATCAAACATACCTAGATCCACGCTCTAGAAACAAAAAATTTCACTTATCTTACTTCTGCAGATCACAAAGCTTCTAGATCTAAGAAATTTTGACTATTCTTACCTTTATTAGAGCACAAAGCTTACAGATCTTACCTCTTTTCTGCAGATCTGACTTCTTTCTTTCAGAAATTCCCACTTTTACTTTTCTTAGAGCACAGAGTGTTCATATCTCACTTATTTTCTTTGGATCTGATCTTCCTTTCTTCAGATCTGACCTTATTCTTGGCACAAATCTTCACAGGTCGAGTAAAAAGCTGCGCACTAGGGAAATAGATCTACGCATAGAGATTCCTTGTGCACAAAGTTTCTTCTTCCTCAGTTCCCAGCAATCACAGTTTCAAGTCCCCGCAACGGAACCATTTTTTGGCACAGGGGCAAAACCAAGGTTCAACGCTTCAACAATGCACCAACAAAACCCTAAC